>JAUCBJ010008536.1:0-24559 GCA_032718475.1 Nemertoderma westbladi | reverse complement strand
AATAAAATTAAACCGTCGAACCCAATCTCCCGGGAATATCCAGCGGGTGAATGGTCGCGCACGGATTGGTTTCGACTAGTGTAGTGAATCAAATACTTGTCATAGGCTAAAAAGCGATTTAATATCTAGAAGACATCTTAATTTGGCGGGTTAAACTGCCAAAGGTCTGAAAGCGCGAACAAGAGGACCTCCTAGATTTTGCATGCAATCAATGATCAGCTGGCAGCAGCCAGCTGATCGGTAGGTTTCGCCCTGTAGCCGAAGGCATTCTCAGGAGGCCAAGCCAGGAAATGTAGAGAGAAATTTACAGAAATGAAGAGAAGAAATATGAAGAAATATGTATTGAAATGAAGAGAGAGTTCTGTAGGGAACTAACCACTGGGAAGCAGCACCACAAACTTACACCAATCACGTTTCTGCTTGCTGATAGCGAGCTTGCGTGTTTGAATGTAATACATTTCAAGCTTTTGCAAGAATGGCCGCAATGGGTGTCTAGAAATTACTTTGAAATGTTTAAACAATTCACGCCAGTCATTCAGCGAACGTGTATTGGGCTCGCGCGGCGCGTCAATATCTGGTTGTACACAGTCATACCCTGTTTGCTCCCATCATTGACCGTCCCATCCTGGGCAGCGTTGGCAGTAACGACCCCACTGAGAAGCTGAGAGATGTCAATGCCCTTCATCCTATTATCAAGTTTAGTTTGAGATGGAGGTGGAGGGCCGCTTGTCCTTTCTTGTTTTGGTTGTCAGTCGGGTTAACTCTGCTCTTTCAACGGCGTGGTATTGCAAGCCTACAGATACTGGGCTCGTTCTCAATGCCACTGCGTGTGCCCATGAGTCTTACAAATGCGGTGTAGTTCGTGGTATGTTTTATCGCATCTTTAAGCCAGTAAGGGTGGGGATGGTTTCCAACTCTATGTATACTGTTATTGGGTTGCTAAGAATATTCTCAGCAGTAACCAATATACTGATGCTGTGGTCGAGCATGAGCTAGCCGCAGTTCAAGCCGCTAGGGGGCGTGCAAGTAGTGGTTCTGGGGGCGAGGCACCAACAGCTATCCCCACCAAGGTCAGTGACCCGGTGGAACCGTGGTCGGGTTTGAGTACCGAGGTCGGGCAAGCGTTCTGTTAGTATACTTTAGTACCTACTGTATATTGTTTTGTAGGTAGCCATCCTCCCAACCCATTATTGCGTAACTCAGAATAAACTCCACACAGCCCATAGTTGTGTTTGCAGTCACTCAGTTGGCAATAATTAACCAGAGCAGTAGTAGCATGGCCTACTATATATATATATAGTAGGCCACCTTTATCGGTACACTATCAGACAGTGGACAGTGCAATTTTTTTTTAAACTACTGTACACCCCTCTTCGGGGTAATAAAACTTTTATTTCTCAATAAAATTTAAATAAAACCGGTCCAAACTAGAAATATATAAATATGAATGATAATAATATGCTAGAGAACAATGTGAGTTATGGTTTATGTATTTGTATTTATGGTACTTTTGTGGTTAGTGTCCCAATAAGGACAACGATGGACATGATTTGCATTTGATTGCATGGTATCGATCTTGTGAGCTTTTGTGGCAGTATTTGCAGCAGCATTCAGGAGACAGTTCGTGGAATATACAGTAGTTTGTTTTGTACATATCTTGTGGTGGAATCCATGCACCGTCGTTCTTGCTATTATGTGTCGGTTCCGTTGGCCGGCAAGACGCCACGTATGGGAGGTAAAACCAGGACCGTCAGAGTAGCATTGTGCGGTGAAGTTTTCTTCTCTCTCCCTTCGGTGTTGGCAGTATAGCTCCCATGTTTCGGATGAGAACATATTTGCGTGTTCCTTATAAAGTTCTTGGGCGAATGTTTCGCATCCGACCATTTTGTGCACCATTGTTGAGGATGAGTTCTTGTGGAGTGATAACAGCCGCTTTAGAAATGCCGTTTTGATTTTGTCAAGTTCGATCAGGTTCCGTACGGTGAAGAATACGCCTATCTCTAGAAATGCATAAGTAACTGCTGTAAGTAAGTGCAATCAAGATTAACTGATTAATATTAACATCAAAACAAACTCTCTTATTTACCGTGCTTCGGTTAGGTCCAGCAGTCAGCGGGCAGCGCGTAGGAACTCACTCATAAAGTCGGGATCCCGAGGCCAACACAGGACCCCATCACAATTATTGTAATATATTATCCAGTAATATATATATCTTACCTAATAGATGCTGTCCCGATTTCCCTAAGGTCTGGTCTATCCGCCTCTGTAAATCTTTTATCCGAACCATCATGTTTAGATGCCCTTGCGAGTACTGCTCCATGACGTCACGCACGTCGTATGGTTCCCTAGCCTGCTGAAACTTTCGACGAGCTACAAAATAGCGGATACGCCAGATAACGCGAATAGCGGCCTTTATTTGTGGCGTTAAGCTAATAAGAAAACAATAATAGAGTGTACTCGAGTCTAATTAAAGTATAGATGGAAAATAATTAGAGATCTGTAGAAAAGCTTATGTGTCCTTCAATGCGTATTTAAATTGCCGCCAAGCTCTGTCCCCTGGCCCGGCCGTGTTATAAATTGGAAAACTTATTAACCAATGGAGTGCATGTTTCACTTTCTGAATTCTGAGTTTCTTTGTCCTTTGTTTGTGGATTCTGCTAAATGGCAACTGCTGATTGGTTGTTGACCAGCAACGAGTATAGTGGCCTAGGATCGCCATGTTGCACTAGCCGGTACAAGTCAGTATGTGCATTGTGCATTGCATAGTCACACCACTCATGTTTAGTGTTCGCCAGTTACATCATGTTCGCCAGTTACATCAGGTATAACGCTGTAAATCATAGTCAATTACCTACCTATTCAATACTACTGACCGAAGTAGAGTTACAGTTTTATGAGCAAATGCTGACTGTTAATCAAGATATTTACTGGCCGACCGGTGGTTGGCTTCTGCTGTTATTAAAATAACCCATGCAATTATTGTTGATGTTATATATATACATATATACATACACCCCATGATATACATACACCACCCTGCTCTCTAATACGCTAACAGATGGACAGCTTCTACTAAATAAAGTGGAGAGGGCTGCTAAGGACTGTGGGGCGAGACACGTAGTCGGCGAGCCTTTGCATACGGTTCATATAGGGCAAATGGGGCATGTCCGTCTGTCTGTCTGTCCGTCTGTCTGTCTGTCCGTCCGTCTGTCTGGTAAATGTTTGAACGCGAATTTCTCGGCATCGCTCGTTCGGAATTGAACCAAACTTAGTAGGTAAGTAGTAGAGAGAAAGTTTAGAAAGTTTGTAAAGTTTGGTGAAAAATCATGCAGTCTGACGTCAGCTACGACAGATTATGTGGTTTTTAGAAAATGTTAAATTTCTCGGGAAGGCCTCATTTTCCTGAGCTGAAATTTTGGTGGCCTGTAGAGAATCATGAAGTCTATCTTTTACGAAATTGAAAAGTTAAGACATTTAATTGGGGATCCGCTAGAGACTCAGAAGTAATGACATAGGCCTACCGGTACGGTACTGCTGTACAGTGCTGCACTGGTAAGTACGAAATTGCAGAATAACAATTTGACACCACCTAGCGGATTAACATATGATTGTATATCGAATGAATACATCTATAGCATGGGATATGGGGTCCAAACTAGACATGCCCCATTTGCTCTATATGAACCGTATGCCAAGGCTTGCCGACTACGTGCTGCGCGAAGTCCCCACGAACGTGTTGGATTGCATATAAATGCTACCAAGACCGAATTCATAACCTTTAATGTTGATGGAAACTTGACAACCATTGATAATAATCAACTAAGGAAGGTCGATGACTTCCAGTACCTTGGATCATGGATAGAGAGTAGCAAAAAGGACATAGAAGTTAGGAAAGCAAAGGCTTGGGTAGCTCTATCAAAAATGGATACCATCTGGAAATCAGATCTCTCCAGGCACCTGAAGACTAAGTTCTTTCGAGCCACAGTGGAAAGTGTATTTTTATACGGGGGTGAGATCTGGACACTGACAAAATAGACTACTAAGGGGGCAGCCCTAAACATCAGCTGGAGACAACACATGACAAACGCCGAGCTTTATGGTACAATACCACCTGTATCAACCACCCTCCGTGAACGCAGATTAAGATTCAGTGGGCACTGCTGGCGAAGTAAAGACGAGGTCATACCAGATCTACTTTTCTGGCAACCAACTCATGGAAAGCGTAGTCGTGGACGACCGGCCATAACATATATAGATCAACTTGAAAGGGATACTGAACTTGGGAGAAACGAAATTGCGACAACTATGGAGATGGAGAATCGGGAAGCCTGGAAGGATCTCATTTCCACTGTCCGAGTTCGCTCGACCTAGTAGTAGTAGTAGTAGTTAATCAAGATATTTACTGGCCGACCGGTGGTTGGCTTCTGCTGTTATTAAAATAACCCATGCAATTATTGTTGATGTTATATATATATACATATACACCCCATGATCGGGGTAAATTAGTGTTTAATCATTATAAATATAATTTAAATTAAAACAACATAGTTTAAAATATAAATTCAAATTTAATTATTAAATGAAAATATGGACTATTATTCGATAAAAAAAAAGTAAACGGCAAACACCGCTTTTTTTCACTCATTTTCAATTTAGCGAAATTCAACTATTCTGTCGGAGTGGTTGAGTTTTACAAGAGTCGGCAGGTTTTTAGCACGAACGAAGCGAGTGTTAAAATACCAACGAGTGGAAAAATCAACACACGAAGGCAGAATATCTGAAATTCGCTAATGAAAGTAGTGTTTTCCGTTACGTTTTTATATCGAATATTTTGTTTTATTTAAAAAAAAATATCACCGGCGTTATCAATATTTTCGACGTATAATATTAGAGTAGCCGAGAGCTGCACAGAGTAGCTGCTACTGTACTAGGGGGGGGGGGGGGGGGGGGTAGTGTTGGCAAAAACCGGACGGCCTTGCAACGGGGTGGAGGGGGGGGGGGGTGGTGTTGGCAAAAACCGGACGGCCTTGGAACGGGGTGGGGGGGGGGGGGGGGGGTGGTGGTTCCGAAAATCCGGGATATACCCAGACTTTCTTTATGGACAACCCCTAAGTAATCTTGTACTTTTTTTTTTATAGAGAGTCAATTATTTATTAAATTACCTGCCACCAATAAATACAAACATTTGACTTCTACTTCAGATAAAAGGAACGGGACTTATCTAGTTTATGTATAACCTAAATGACATGAGACTAACTTACTTTTTTTTGTCGTACATATTTTTTCTTACCTATCAGAACGTTAGTTACATTATACTTAATTATGTACTAATGACATCTACTTTTTGAGCACTTTTAAGATATTTTCCCCACCACGAGTCTTTTAAGAAATCCTATTGATGTAAAGTGTCAGTTCTGAATAAGTTGGTTAAAAGATTAGTTCTCGGGTGAGGTGGTATTTACAATGAGCGTTTTCTCGTTATAATACTGAAGTTTTCTAAAGAAATGACCGCAACCCGCTAGAATTCCTATAACTATTACGCCGGCATGTTCTAAATATTATTTATGTAAACATGTCGGCGAGTTTACAGTAACAAAATAGGTGTTATAATTAAGGCCGTTAAAATGCCGTTAAAATTAAACGAATTAAGAATTATAGGGGGCGGTGGTTCGTATTTGTCTTTAAATTAGTTGATAACCAGGTGATTGACACCTCGGCGCGAAGGATGGTGACTTTGAGGAATCCCATGGCACGCATCGTTACTACCAGTTTGTAACGGGCACTCTAAAAAAACTTTGATGGCCCCATAATCGGGCCCATTGTTCTATAGGATGAGGGAAAGTTTATACTAAGATAACGGGATTCACCGCTAACTCCTTATTGGTTGATGTGGCAGAGAAGGGAGCGGCCTCTACCGGGAACTTCAAAGATTTTAGTTCCAGATGTCCAGATTCCGTTTTAGGGGCATAATTCCTATTGGGTTATAAAACTGACCTATCATGATGCGATTGGCACTTCGAAAGTGAGTTTACTATTAAGGTAACCGCACTTTGCCTTTAACCTAAAAAGTTTCTTTGTAATTTAATATACTTACGTAGAAGCAGTTAAATGTTTATTGTAGTTCAATAACATTCCAATTGCGTCATATTTGAATAGATATACTAAATTAATACTATTTTTATTGCCACTACGAAACCGGATCTTTGAAGTATTGTACTAAACTGTTTCATCTTTGCCAAATATACGTGTCTAGGGTATTTAATTAAAAGTAAGGGAAGATCTACTCAAAATAAACATACTTCACATATTGTTTTTGAATTCAATATAAAATCAATAATTAAAAATGTATTCGATGAAAAACGATTATCTGATATCAGGTAAGTTTGTCTATTACTGATAATTATAATATTATGTTTGACAACCACGACGTGTCCAAAGCTTGATTTACCATTTAATTATTGGATTTTACAAAGGATTAAATAAATTATTCACCGCCTCTTTTGATTGAAAACATTTACAGGTTTAATGATTATTGTTAAATCTTTAAAGAATCCATTGGAATATTTTATTATTTCATAGCCCAATAAAAAACCACAAAGTTAAAATGATCAGTCAATCATTGACTAAATTTATGTTTATTCGACATTATTACAGTGTAATCGTATAAACTAAAAGTTAATATAATATAAATATGCTATGATATGGGGAAGCCAGACAGTTCAGTGAAAGTTAACCCAAAATCCATGACTTGCGCTAACAGTAGCTTATTCTTTAGTTCATCCCCAATTTCTTTTTCATTTAGGTTGCTACCTGTTGCTGTTAGCAACCACGATATACACAGCGCCAGCGGCACGACTGGGTAGGTCCATCCACTCACAGACTCTCAATGACAATAATGATACAGACGTGGCACTTAGACTAACAGGAACAACGAACCAATCAGAGAACGGCAACCCAATACTAGACGCGAATATCACAAACACCGCAGAGGATGTTGTCAACCAGGATCAGTCTACAAGTACAGTGTTGGTATCAAATAGTACGACGGATTACCTCACAGATGGGTTAAACGAGACTGCAGTCAGTCAGTATGTGTCAGGGGGTAGCAACGGTACACGGTCGGATGACAGTACCAACAACACTATAATTCTTACGTTGCCTATGGCAACACAGAAGAGATACGAAGATCAAATAAAGTATTTACAGGTAAGTGAGACACCTACAGTAATGTAACCATGGAAATCGGGATGCTAAGCCTGCGAAAAGTACAAAACGTGTCCCATACCCTAAATGGACGCGGCTATCTACTTAACTACTGTAACTTGTTTATTTTCGACACTATTTTACCATAATGATCGGTTCACCATCCTAAAGCTATATAAAACTCTTAATACCGTGCGGCGCAGGTGTGAACGGGTGTGTCGGTTAGTCGGTTTTGGTTCCTCTATAATAAATTGCGCGGAAGGCTAAAAATATCACTAGGTTTGACCAACTATTCCAATATATGTTTCTACTTTTGGTTGAACATTTGTTGCCACTTCACTGAACTCGTACATATCATGGCCGTATCCAATAATTATATCAATAAGTTTGTAATTTCTAAATTTTGTCGTTATTATTATCTCGCCATATAAGTGAATATATTTTAATCTGTTATTATCTTGTAGAAGGCGTTAGAGCGATGTGGGAACGAACACAAACCCCAGTTCGAGTTACACCGAGTCCGAAACGAGGCTGTTGTTTGTAACGACGGAACCAGCGCCGGATACTATCTGAGAGAAAATCCCGGACACAGAACATGGGTCATATACCTGGATGGTGAGTGTATATCAATCGAAGTGTCACACAGTTGTGGGTAGTTTTGGTTGTTAGCAGGTGGATGGTACTGCTACTACAATTAGCAGGTGGATGGTACTGCTAACACAATTAGCAGGTGGATGGTACTGCTAACACAATTAGCAGGTGGATGGTACTGCTAATACCATTTCCTTGTATTACAGGTGGATGGTACTGCTAACACAACTAGCCTTGTATTACAGGTGGATGGTACTGTTAACACAATTAGCCTTGTATTACAGGTGGATGGTACTGCTAACACAATTTGCCTTGTATTACAGGAGGATGGTACTGCTAACACAATTAGCAGGTGGATGGTACTGCTAACACAATTAGCAGGTGGATGGTACTGCTAATACCCTTTCCTTGTATTACAGGTGGATGGTACTGCTAACACAATTAGCCGTGTATTACAGGTGGATGGTATTGCTAACACAATTTGCCTTGTATTACAGGTGGATGGTACTGCTAACACAATTTGCCTTGTATTACAGGTGGATGGTACTGCTACGATGCACAGAGCTGTGCGTCCCGTTTTATCGCCATGCAGGACCACATGTCGTCCGAGAATTGGGAGCGAAACAAGACAGGTTCAGGAATACTTAGCTCGCTACCCAGTGAGAACCCATACGCTTGGCACGCTAACGCAGTGTGAGTAACTTTAATTAATAATATATGAGATGTATTCAATTGCAATAAACGAAACAATTTCAGGCACCAGTAGAATAAATAAATATAAACACTACACTAACTTTATGCTTAGTACCACATAAACAAATGGAAAATTAAATATGTATACGTCATAATTAGTTCAATAGGGTTAAACTAAAAGATTAACAACCTTGTAAACATGATAAACAACAAATTACATGAATATCAATATATGTTAGCGCTAGCAATTTACATATTGAACTAAAACATCTTAGGAATAATTAAATCTAAATAAGGAATTATAATTCATACAAATAAATACGTGATTAAATGGAAAAGCACTTTAAGTGGTATAACAGGTGTCTGGCGCCATCGTCCAGCACAACTGTAAGCGAACTCTCAACGAACTGTTACCACTGTGCTAGCGCAGGGCGGGTTATTATTAATTGACTGCAATAACATCTGATTACTCGGAAAAATTAAACAGTAACTTATTGGTTATAGTGACATTGCAACCTGAATATTTCCCTTAATTAATAATTAACAGTTAAATCGCCGAGTGCACCCCCCCCCCCCCCACCCCCCCAAACCCCGCCTCGGCTTCAGGCACACAGACTTTTGTAAAACGCACGGCTACTATAATGATAACCGCTCGCTGATGGCTCGCAGTTCT
Organism: Nemertoderma westbladi; assembly: GCA_032718475.1. Taxonomy (NCBI): domain Eukaryota; kingdom Metazoa; phylum Xenacoelomorpha; order Nemertodermatida; family Nemertodermatidae; genus Nemertoderma; species Nemertoderma westbladi. The sequence goes on along the minus strand of JAUCBJ010008536.1, from coordinate 15,399 downwards.
GACTCGTCCCACAAAGGTTAAGGTACTAAATAAGTGAGTAAGTAAGTAGAGTACTGTAAGCCAACCTGAAGGTGAAATCATAAAGGCACTCCAACCAATAGCGCTAACCAGAGATTATTGGTAAACAACGCGATATAGTAATATAACATTAATAATGCACCAAATAGATTGCTTGCTTGCTAATGTGTAAGAAATTCTACTCATTTAAACAACATCCGATTGATTTTGAGTTTTACTAATACGTGAGAAACGTTAGACTCAAAGAAATACAGATACTATTTGGGAGTAAAATAGCGCCTCTAAAGGGTTAATATTTAAATTAATAAAAAACTATGTGAAACAATAAAATGCCTCCAAAAGAGTAGCAACTGCATTGATAAATATTTTTTACTGCAGTAGTTTTCTAATTTTATCCTTCCGTTTTCCAAATAATTTTTTTGACGATAGCAATAGGCCATGGCCTATCGCTATAAACAATTTTCTCATTCCCTTTTCAATTTTCGATTTCATTTAATTTTCATTTTCAAGTTAAATTTAATTTCTAATTTAATAATTAATTTGTAATTTTTACTATATTTTTTCTACAAAAATATGAATTTATCTTGAAATTTAATGGAATGCACAAGGAATTACACAGATAGCGATCGGTCACCATACTGATTACTGTTGTAGTGATACAATTATTTGTTACTGCAATTTTATTGTTTGATAGAGGTTTTTAGTAATTTATATTTTGACCCTTTAGAGACGCCATATTGACTATATAATATTATTAATAACTTATAATATTATAATATAACTATATAATTATTATTTGTTAAAACATTTCAAAGGAGTGGAGATGGATGGGTAACATTGAACATAACCATGAAATAAAATAAAACAATATCCAACGGGGGTATAATAAGTGACAAAGACGATTAAAATTCAGCAGTCAAAGCCAAACTTAGGCGCTAATGAGTACATTTAGTATAGTGTCTCCCTATTCAGGGATAATATAATGCAGAAATATTGTGCGTTATTGGGGCAAAGGAAGAAGTAGGAATACTGGTACTGGATAAACCAACGTATCTGGGTAATAAGAAATCTAAATGGCAAACCGTAGAAGAAGTGCATCGCTAATATTCCTAGATTCTACCTTGGTGCGGTAGTAGAAGTGGGCGAGTTTGTAGGTAGAGTTAACGTTACTATAGTGACCCCGTCGCCATTCATCTCTTCCGTGCAGCCCTCCTCTATTGCCTGAGTCGCTATTGGTTGATTATTCCCCACCTTCGTCCCTATTGGCTTACAATCTTCCAGCTCTATAACTGAGTCGTCATTAGCCCCACGACTCACTACAGCTCCGTAACTGCGCCCCGTGCGCTCGCCCTGTGCCCCGTAACTTCGCCCCGGGCGGTCGCCCTGCCCCGTATCCACGTAGCCATCGCCATCGCTGATCCCTCGCGTTTCCGCTTCGTACTTCTGCCGTTGGTATTCGTTAACCGCCGACTGATATTTCGGTGAAGTTATCCCGAAAAACCACGCGAGTTTCTCTCCCATAAAGTCGCACGCGGCGAGCGTCTTTACGATAACCCAAAGAAAGTAGAACCAGAGATAGGGGAGCCAGTTGAGTTCCTTGGGGGTTACGTTACGAATGTATCGGTTCTCCATGGCTTTGTGGATGTGTATGTCGCTCGCCATCGCGGCGTCTGGATCCAACTCTGATTCCTCCATGACTCCGTCGCTAAAGTGGATGTATTTCTTGGGTTTTCCGTCTGCCACCGCGTGTAGGTTGACGGTGGTAAACCCCGAACTGTCTGCATTCGAATCCGTGGTCCCTTGGCCGGTCTGAGATGAAGGTTCATTCAGTTCTTTGTTTTCCATATTTTTGTTTACAAATTAGGTAGGCCTATCTTCTACGATGTTGCAGGCCTGCAGCGCTGGAGGTACCGGTAGTAACTTACCGGTAGTAAGCAGTTAGGCCTATATTATTATAACGAAAACAAAACGAAATTAAACAGAATAGGTTGCGGAGTAATTAGATGTATTTGCGTTATTTTGCGAGATGTATTACAGAGGGATTAATTTTAAAAGAACCCCACCCTGTTTCTCTGTAGTTGGTCTGCCAATTAATTAGTTAAAACAAATATCTACTTCCCAAGAAGTCAATATTAGTGGGAAAATTATAAATGGGCCCCCGCCGTCGTAGACGCAAACCTAAAAACCAAACATGAGCATACATAAATTACACAGAACCTACAACAACGCGCAATTAAAATAATTAAATATCACGACCCAAATTTTAATCAACACTGCTTACATTACATTTCTCAAGTAGGTCTAGGCTGCTAGGTGCAATCTGTTTCAAGTTCATCAACTGAATAAATGCTTCATTGTTAGACATACTGTAGATTAAAGTTACGAAATAATTCTATTTTTATGCAAGCCTCACACATCTGGAACTCTGTGTGCAGTGTGTTGCAGACTGGTTAGCAACCGGTTAGACAAATGTGCCTACCACTGTGTACTGGCACCATGCTGCCATGTCTGCATGTGCATGTTCAGTTAATTGGATGGGCCATGGCCTGGCTGGGCTCTATGGCAATGGGGTACTATGGTACCGGTCTTGATTTCATAATCTCGTAATATAGCGTATATATATAGCGTATGTATATAAATCGTAATATAGGATAATAATATAAGATTTATGGTTTTATATGATTTTTACTCGACTTGAGAGACCTGGTTTTATATTACTGTATTAATATTTACAGACCTGGAAAAATGGTTTTATATGATATTTAAAAGACCTGGAAAAATGGTTTTGTATGATTTTTATTCGACGGAGAAAAGTCAGAAAGTGGTTTTATATGATTTTTAAAACTCGCACGGTACATAAAAGTGGTTTTATATGATTTTTACAACTCGCATAGTACGTCAAAGTGGTTTTATATGATTTTTCCACATCTAAGAAAATTGGATTTATTTGGCCAAATAAAACCAATTTTCTTAGTCATAATATTTATATTCATATTCATATTTATTCATTATCATATTTAGCAGTCTGCAAATGGCAAAGTGACAACAGAAAATCGGTTTTGTATGATTTTTAATCAACTGATAAAAGTGATGTTATATGATTTTTCCACGTCTAAGAAAAGTGGTTTTAAATGATTTTATGACTAAGAAAATTGGTTTTATTTGGCCTGATTCAGCCACCGTCCAAGGCGGGGTAGCTCAGTTGGTTGAGCGCCGGGCCTGCAATCTATTGGTTGTAGGTTCAGCCCCGCCAGGGTCCACTCAGCCTTTCATCCACTGGGGTCGATAAAATGAGTACCAGTTAAATAACTGGGAGCAAATCTTGGGATAGGAGTAGTGGGGGGCCCCTACCCTCGGGTAGCAGCTATCGAAAGAGGAGCCTTCGGGTCGCCTCCGGCTTCGGCCGACTGTTTGCTTGCTTGCTTGCAGCCACCGTATGATTCAGCCACCGTAGGAACTCTGCCTGCTCGCTGATACACGATTGGGAACTTCCTTTAACTCCTTTAAACATAAACTCTCTGTGCATCTACTACATTAACATACTAAAAAATATTATTACTTAAGTTTATATTACTTCCGTTACTTTATTTAACTGGTGTTTAATTTTAAGACCCGTTCTAGTTTATGTATGTATTTCAGTCAGTATGTAGGTACTGTAGTTTACATTAGTTTAGGTTATGTGCCCACCATACAGTATATCTAATATACAGTAGTTAGGACTATGTTTAGTGCTGCTATACTTATGTTTAGTTTGTTTAGTACATTGGAACTTATGTTTAGTTTACTTATGTTTAGTATTATTGGTTTCTTTAACCAAAACAATAAACTAAACACAATAGAACAGCAACAGGTTACAGTTTTATTTTTGAGAGTAATCAGCTGTTATTTGCGTCCAGTTTTCCCCCTATCAGCTTATCTTCAAATCTTGCTGTAGCTGTGTAGTCAAGGTCGATAGAACAGTACTGCAGTAGTGTAGTACTGCTATACCGTTCATATGTCAGCAGGTAGTACAGTAGTACAGTTTCAAGTTTACTGGTTTATCATGGCTGCAGTTCCTACTGGTAGCAATGTTTCGGATTTAGATGCATTCTTATCGAATTACTTCGAGGCGCAATCAGCTAAAAATCCGACATCTAACAAAAAATTGAATGCGATAAAATTAGAAACTCAAGTTACGCAGTTAGATATCCATAGAAAAATAGAGGAATTGCGAGAAAGTGACGAAAGACACAAGAATAACTTCAAAGAAATTAATATAAGATGTAAAAATCAGTTCCCAAAATGGTGGGGTCTTTTAATTAATAACTTTAACGTAATATTATACGGGTTTGGTTCAAAACGACTACTTTTGGAGGAATTCAAAGACAAATACCTTTCGAAGTATCACAACCTAGTTGTAAACGGTTCCGATCCCGATATTACAGTGAGGATGATTTTAAACACAATCACTAAGGAATTGTTCGGCGAATCCACGAGCAAACCAGTCAGCGACTGTCTGGAGATAATCTCTCGTTGTTTATCGTCTGGGACCATCGCTTCCGATATTTTTCTCGTTGTTTTGAACATCGACGGACCTTCTCTAAGAAACTCTCAGGAATATTTGCAACAGTTGGCCGCTATACCGGGGATTCATTTAATCGCTTCCGTCGACCATATCAACGCCGCTCTCCTTTGGGATCAAAGTAAGTCTACTCGCTTCCGTTGGGTGTGGCAAAAGGTAGATTCCCTTCAACCCTACATCGAGGAGACTCTATATAAGGGAGTTCTAGCGGGCAAGGACAGCCAGATACTCGCGTACAGCTCCTTGGTACACGTGCTAAAGAGTCTTCCGTCCAACGCGCAGAAGATATTCCGTCTGCTAGCGAAGCAATACGTGGCTCAGGAGAGTTCCACACACAGTATCCCCTTTCCTGAGTTGTACCACCTCTGCAAGGAGGAATTCCTCACTACGACTGAACAGACTCTCCGAGCGCAACTCACCGAGTTTAATGATCACGATTTACTTCGGATTAAAAAACTCGGGGGTGATGGAGTGGAATGTGTCTGTTTGATTGTTGGTAAGGAAGTTCTAAATGAATTCCTAGAACAAAGTGAAGAATAGGTGGCGAATGCGTTCATTGTACTGTAGTATTGATTGGGGGGGGGGGGGGCAATGCAATCGAAATTAAACCCCTCTCCCGGGGGGGGGGGGAAATCTTCGCGAATAACAACTGATTACGTACGAGTAAAAAAATGAAAAACTAATCTGTGCTATTGATATTCCGTTATTGTTTTGGTTAGAATAACATGCCATAGTAACCTGCTCCTTTCCAGTAAAACATTGTTAATTTTCCTATATTGGATTTGCCTCAAAAGCGACCCCCCCCCCCCCCTCCCTCTCTCGGAAGTGAATAGTTAACATTATACCCGATAATTGTTTAGGGTTGGGACTGACCAACTCCCTCTTACGTTTATTTTGTGCAATATTATATCTTATACACTAAAATCCTGTAAATTCATCAGCAATTATATTGTCTATCAATTATATATCCTAATTATGCGGAACATATCTTATTTGTATTATTATAATCGGCCTTAACAGCGACTAATTGTTTTTATTCCACAATTGTCATTATGACACTCTTCCAGGGGCTTGGTTGTTAGGCCTACACAAACACACGTATAAATTAATGTTAATTTATAATAATAATTAAAGATTACCTATTCGTAGTGGCAAAATGCTTCATCTTTAAATATCCATTTATAGATTATGCTCTTTCAAATATTACAGTATTTGTTGCTGCTGGGTAATCCTATGTTTTTCCTTGGGTATCTACTATATATCTTTTTAAGCTCAACAAAATCGGTAATCACTGAAAATTATTAGTGTATTTCTATTAAGGTTATAATATAGTAATTATTTGTTTATTATTAATTCATATTATAAACTCGATCGTCATTAGGCCAACCATATATGCAATTGTTATAATAAATAATATGCACTGCACATTGCAATAAGAGTTTTGTCATTCATGGAATTTATTTTCATCCAAGACCATTTCGTCATGGTTTCCAATTTTTCACAAATTTGTAGCTGATCGACACAGCTCATTCACCATGTCTTGTAATGCACTCATCGTGCGCGAATAAAGTGCATTCACAAGGAAATTAATTGTATCCGGTTTGGAAAAGTTAAAACAATCAAATGATCACTTTTATATTAAAAAAAAAATAATGATAATTTTTTTCCACGTAGTTAGTTGTGAGAAGTGGTTGATAGTGAAGAAAAATTGATTGGCAGGCAGAAAAGTTACTTAGACTTGTCTTCAACCCGTTGAAGCTAGGAATGTCAGTAAAGTTACTTAGACTTGTCTTCAACCCGTTGAAGCTAGGAATGTCAGTAAAGTTACTTAGACTTGTCTTCAACCCGTTGAAGCTAGGAATGTCAGTAAAGTTACTTAGACTTGTCTTCAACCCGTTGAAGCTAGGAATGTCAGTAAAGTTACTTAGACTTGTCTTCAACCCGTTGAAGCTAGGAATGTCAGTAAAGTTATCTTATTATATATTTGTTTAGGATAATCCCTTATTGTTCAAGCGATTTATGGAGTGGAACTGCCAATCTTTCTCACACCGACAGCTTATACAGTTTCATGGGTTCTACCATTATTGATAACGTTCTAAAGGACCTCATCTCCCATGGTCTGCAATCTGCTACAGATATTCTATTGGCCGGAACAAGGTTGGTGGGTCGTTTTGTAATAACCAATCAGAGTGTTGTAAAATAGGATTTATTTTGGATATTATCCATAATTGAAAGTTGGAAATACTACTGTAGATAGAAGTTGATTTAATTCCATTTCGGTGCTTAGAAGTGGAACATTTAATTAATTTAAGATAATTCTTGCATGGTCTAGGATGATAAAATGAATAATTACGGTAATTAAAAGGAATTGCGGCCCTATATGGATCTTGAATGTGGTAATACTAGTTGATATATTTTGTCTGCGTAGAGGTAAACTCTAATTGGGGCTTGTGAACCTATTTTTAACACTATGATCATTTCACACAGATTGATGTATTAGTGAATGATAATTAATAATAATATTTTGATTGTTTATGCAGTGCTGGAGGAATCGGTGTTCTTCTGAATATAGACAGAGCGAGAGAGCAACTCTCACATTGGGGTGTAACTGCGGATGTTAGAGGTCTAGTTGATTCCGCCTGGATCGTTGACAACAAGCAGGTCAGTTACTACGCTAATCAATTTTGCACTCTATTATCGGTTGCGTTAGTCGGCCTGGGATAATTTTGCTGCTCTGCTTATTTCAAAATTGATAAGCTGCTGTTTTATTGAATGTATAGCATAGGCACTAGGCAGTACATTATTTTTAGTACATTGAATTGTTATACAGGCATAAAATAGAGTATATTATGTTTTAGAGAAGTATTGGAGACTTTATAGTTCTAGATTAGTAAAGTCCCCATGATAAGGAATCTGTACACCTGAACCTAATTTAAATTTTGACGTTAACCTATACGGGTACAGCCAATTGTATCTATGTTTAGGTCCAATGTAATGGATAATTATTTCTTTAACCTAATGTTGGAGATTGTTTGGTCCTTTAGATTTGAGCAGCTGTTACAACATACTGTATAAATGTGTTTCTTTAGTTTACTGAAAACAACTGTTACAATATCCTAAACTGTCGACCCAAAAAGGCGATCAAGGAGGGGATAAAGTTGTGGGCTCCGCGTTTACCCCAGAGTTGCATTGACGAGTACGGCGGCAACCGTAAATGGAAATGTTTCTTTGGTTACCACGTGTTCCGTACAATTCAAGTGAGTAGTGTGTCTTTGATAACCGCAATAATAACTCTTTTCAAAGTCAACTTGTATTTTATTATTTGCTAAATGCCACACAAACGTAAAAAATCCCAACTAATACTTTAGGCTCAAACGTAAAAAATACCATCTAATACTGTAGGCTGAAACTTAGAAAATACCACATAATACTGTAGGCTGAAACCTAGAAAATACCACCTAATTCTGTAAGCTCAAACGTAAAAAATACCACCTAATTCTGTAGGCTCAAACGTAAAAAATACCACCTAATTCTGTAGGTTTAGGTTCAAATGAGTATCACATGAAACTGTACGCTCAAACGTACAAAATACCACCTATAGGCTCAAACGTTAAAAATACCAACTTATACTGTAGGCTCAAACTTAAAAAATACCAACTAATACTGTAGGCTCAGACGTTAATAATACCACCTAATACTGTTGGCTCAAACATACAAAATACCACATAGTAGGCTCAAACGTACAAAATACCACCTGTAGGCTGAAACGTACAAAATAACACCTGTAGGCTCTAACGTAAAAATACCAACTAATACTGTAGGCTCAAATAAATACCACATGTAGGCTCAAAAGTTATGTATCAATACCATCCAATACTGTAGGCTTAATCGTAAAAATACCACCTAATACTGTAGACTCAAACGTAAAACATACTACCTAATAATGTAGGCTCAAACGTCAAAAATACCACCTAATAATATATGCTCAAATAATATGTCAAAAAAATCATCAAGCAGGGCCAAAGAACAGTATACCTATATTTTAACAGGGGCATAGATATGGATAATGTTGTCTAGATACTTCTCATAAGTAAATATATAAAGAGACAATCCCTAATTACAATTTAAAATTATATTATTAAGTATTATTAAATTGCATTGGATTTATATGAATTTATAAACCATAATAGTTGGGTTCCAGTAATATTGCTACTATGTTATCATTCCAGACGCCTGTCTTTATCAGCCAGTGGCTATACGACGACATTCAGATACAATTCGACATCGGAAGATACCCGAACGAACGCCACGAATGGATGTACGCGCAACGCATTGGTCGTAAGGCGCGTCATACGTTGCGGAGAGTACCCGCGGTGTTCGCACCTTCCTGCATGGCTCACACCCTACTCACCAGCACGGACCAGTGGCTCTCAGTTCAGGTGGACGGGATCAATCTTCCCACGGCTCTGGACTGCTGGTGGAAGGATAAGTCTGTTGTTCCTACGGTGCGACCTCCAGGTGCGCCCAAGGTGACGCCGCCCCCAGACCCCGACACTGACCTCGCGCAGCAGTTCGGTCCGGACGCCAACTGGAAGGACAGTAAGTACATAGCGGTTGGATTGCGAGAGAGTTCGTTCGACCTGTTGAGTTAGTTGCGGTAATTCCTGTCTGTTAAACGAAAATCATAATGCCGTTAGCCAATTGGGATGACTTTTCAGGTAGCTACGACAGTTTGGTGTTTCACTTGCACATAACATCCATATTGGTGTACAATTATTTACTTTATACAATTACTTTAATAAAACAAATGATTATCTGATTTCTATAACACCTCTACTAATTCTATATTTATTAATTAATTACTACCTTTCCTTTAGATATCGAATTGATTAGTGGCCACGGTGGAGGGCCTTCGACTCCGCACCCCAACTCTATTGGGAATTGCAAATACCATCTGATTGACTGGTGTCCATGGCCATTGTGCAACGCATCCTGTCCACCGACCATTAATCCTTACACGGAGGAACAACTTCACTTGTTGGACATCTTAATCAAGTTCGGTATGTTATTAGTTCTAGGTTAATGTTATTATTCTCTAATACTTCTTAATATAATTCGCTGAGAATGCTGCGTGACCAAGGAACGCTGCAACGAACCTGCCAGGAACTTGTCTCGTTGTCTCCACTGCAACTCTCGTTGCGCTCGTTCTATTCATCTGGTCACTGAAATATATAGCTTGCAATATTCCATTACCGGTACGGTACCACTGGCGCAATATACAGAAAAGTGACCAAAACATGCCAAAAGTGAGACAATGGTGTACACCATGTCCCAGAATATAGTGTCGTAATTCAGTGACACGCCCCCCCCCCCCCCTAATTTTTCTACAAATCTTAATGAGATTGAAATTTGAAACAGAGATAGTTTCACCTTCCGACCACTGACTGGGTGAGCCAGAATTTTTATTCTTGCTTTCTTATTAATTGCTACAAGGGTTTAAAAAAAGTGTCTCCAGCGATATTACACCAGTTACACCGCAGTAACCATTGACATATTTGTCAAATTTTATTTTACTGGCTTTTTAGATGCATAATTATCTGGAGATTTGAAATATCCAAGCGGTTATTTGAGATTTATTTTAGGTCTCGAGTTATGGGACAAAGTAAGCGGCAAGGTTTGGTTGAGCGGATAAAAAATGTGGAAAAATTGAAAATTACTTATGAGTTCAGGTATTTGTTGATATTTCTAAAGTTTATTGTTTTTTCGATATTATGTGCCACTACGACTACACAATAAACTTGAAATAAAAAAAAATTGTTATTTGAATATTTATTTTTTTCTGAAATGATATACATTTCATGGCCTTCGCTCAGCACATGAGTGGTTCAATCTTGAAAAATATTTGAAAATTTATGATTTCGCGCGATTGTCAATAGAATTATATCGATATACCATTATTATAATTAATAATTACATAATTAATATATCGAATCAGCATAATGCTGTCACATTTTCATTAATATCAGTATTATCGATACCAACAAGCCCCTCAAGTTGTTCCAGATCTGCTAATGCATAGTATTTAGTTAAGAATTTCCCTCATAACAATATTTTTATCAGCTGATTTATTGCAAAAAAATTTACAATCTTTAAACGCGTTCAGTCAATACGCTTTTCAAAATTATACGCATTTATTTTGTATATATTACAGTCTATATGGAGGATGTATTGACTTTCTATCATTTACTTTTTTGCAGGTCGAAATATGACTCGAGAAAAGCTGGCAATCAATTTCGGTGTTTCCCTAAACGCCCTTGAAAATATGAGTCATCAAGAATTAATGCAGAGATTTGCTACTTGACTTTTCGCTACCTGGATAGAGCAGTTTGTGCTAAAGTTCACAGAAACACAAAACAATGAAACTGAACATTTAAAAGAATTCTAGAACAAAAATATAACATTTAAATCGATTGGAATTTTTTATATCTCACAAGTGTTTTCTTGTATAAAATATTTTCTGTAATTATTCTACCTCAACAATCTGTAAATAGTAGTATTGTTATAATGAGTATTTATTATATTATATTTTATTATATTATATTATATTTTATTTTACATTAATATATGTTATGTTATAGTGTTTTAAATATGGTAATATTTTCGCCATTATTTTTCTATGGAGTAAAACAAATCTGTGGGTACCGGTCAGTGTGTTCGATCAAGGCCTACACGATTTATTTTGTAACATGGGATGATAGTAAACGCTTGATAAAGTTTGTTCTTATATTTAATTTTCAAGCTCGCAGAAGTAAAAAAAAGGTAGGTGTGCAATTAAATAGGTAACTAAAAAGCAGCAGCAGGCCAAGTTTGCATGGAGAAATTCCAGCCAGATCGGTAGATTCCGCACCATAAGATAAGGCATTTTTATGAGACCATGCCGGAATGACAATGAAGATAAGTCTCAAAGGGATAGAAAAATGATGTTGATTGTCGTTCATTCTTTCTCCCTATATGACACTATTGTCGAAATCTATCTTTAAACTGGTAACACATTGCTGCATTTAAACTTGGTCTGCAAATACTTTTTAAGGTATTTATTTGCATTACTTAATTATAGAGCCTACATGCCTGTAAGATTGTTCATTCAATTGCATGCAAAAATATTGAAGACACTCTCTGTGGTAATAAACCAAGCTGCAACGATTGGCCGTATCGCCTAAGCCATATATATCTTTTCCTTATTGATATAATTTCATGTGAAAAAAATTGATGTGGAAAAAGGTTGTAATTGCCCAAGATATACCCTTTTTGCATCTCTCCACTCAAAAAGTTATCATATATTTAATTAATTAAATAAATTAGAGTTGAGCTGTTAATGCAACTGTAATTAAAGGTGTAATATTATGGTTTTATTCAGAAATGGAAAGAATGAGGAAGTACGACACCAGGGGGTTGAACCAGCTCTATACGTACGTTTCAGCCTATCAGGCCTCATCAGCAGCGCTACCCAGTTAAACCACTTGCCCCTTTCGCTTGCTCTCCAACGTACTGAAATCCACTTCTATTGAATAGGCAGTCTTAGACTGCCTGTTCTGCCACTTAAAATACTCATATCTTAATCTTAATCTCATATCTTAACCGGTATCTTACTATCTTGACATCTACTGATATAATATTAATAATAAATTTAAGTAAATGCCACATTTTGACCTATGGATGGTGAAGCAATATTTAATCAACTTTCTACACATAAAGACCCCCCCCCCCATCCCCCCATCCACACATATTTTTATATCTAATTATTAAATAAGTATCATAAAAAGAGTATCATAATGTAATTCTAGAGGCCATAGGTTTTATGCAAATTTCCATTCCGGGAGGAGGTGGGGATATCATTGAAATCAAAATGGAACCCTTCTCAGAGAGAAATCGACGTAAATTACAACAACATTTACTACAACATATGATATTGACTCTAGTTTATTGTTTTGGTTAGAACAAATTAGAACCTGCTCCTTTCCATTAATTGATAAACTATAAATTCAATAATAATTCATTAAATAAATTCACCCTGTCCGAAATGTACTACATTTCCACAGAAATTCAAGTTTATTGTAACATTAAATACTTGTCCCTCACACATCGTACCCACAAGTACAAAATCTACCATATTGGATGAACTGGAAGAGCGATTGCCATTCTTCACATGGGCCCTAATGAGTTTATTGGTATGGGAATAATCATTAACATATAAAAGATTCATTATTACAAACATCATTAAAATATATTTACTTGCAGAATATTTGAAATAATTCAATTAATTAGCTAAATTACAAACAAAATATGAACTCTGCAAATTTACCAGAAATATTAATCTGTTTATAATTCATAATTATTTAATTGCATTAAATATCATTCAATTATAGGGCCTAAAAACTAAAAACATAATGTATGAAATTAAGACACACACTGTGCTGTTTACAGTTAACGTTTCGGACCCGGTACCACCCAGTGCTAATTTTTAAACTACTTAACATTGTTAGACACTACAGGAGGGTGTAGGTAGGCCTTCAACATAATATATCAAATAACATTATGTAAGTTAATGGACTACCACAAATTAATCATTATGGTAACTAAATGTTATGATAAATTATGTTAAATGTTATCTTTCACTTAAATCTGGAATGTACAAAACTTCCATTATAATGTAACAAAAGGCACATAACCATGCAAATTAGAATTTTAAAAATAATATAAATTACCAGAACAAATCTCTCATTTGCTGTATTCAATTCGCTATCGATGGTGTGTATGAAATCAATTGAAAAATGATAAGTTGTTATAAATAAATAATAAGACAATTTTTCTGAAAGCCATTTAATTTGAGCTGCATTTAAACTGCCAATGAATTGATGGGCACAAAAACTTAGCGCCAGCAATTACGAGTAGATTCCCAACCTCGTTTATGGACAAAACAGTGACCAGATCAATGATCAGTGATAATTTCCTAATGACTGCTGCCACAACAAGTACTACTATTTATTTTTATTGAATTTTTCAACAGGTTTTTGAGCAGTAGCTATTGAAACAACTAAATTTGCCAGGATAGGTCCCACCCAAAAAACAACTATGTGCTTTATAACCTCATCATTTTCACAGCGGAAATTTTGAGAAGAAGCTAAAATTGGGTTAATGAAGCAACCAGTTTTGAGGATTCCCATGTAGACGAGCGCAGTTAAATTAGCAGTGTTACAAAGCATAATCGTATATTTATTTAATCGAGTGTTTTCGGTGAGCCAGTGGTTGGCGATGAGAAACCACAAGGTGGAGAAGAACTCAACAGCGAAACCATGGGCAGTGGGTACAGAAACGGTCGAACGGCAGATGTATGACTGCAACCGGCTGACATGGGCCACGGACATCCCGACGTACCAGTAAGCGCGCACAAAGAACCAGCTCAGATATAGCCCTGATAGTTGGCAAGTCAGTTCTAATAGGCCAGATTGCAGACCGGTTTGTTGAAGAATCATTCCTGATATTGTAGTTGATGGGTCACCAGTGCCACTAGGGAGAATGTTTGGGTAACAGAAGCTCAACAACACGGTATTACCGAGGGCACCCAATAGGCCATAATACTGATACAGAATGCTTCCTTCATACATTATGGAACAAACTTGGAAGCTGCTAATGAATTGATGGGCTAGTTTTTGAGATTTGTAGCTCATAGTCTGATTGACAGTGTGACGTAAAGCTTGACATAATGCTGATGTAAATATATAGTAGGTTATTGTGCCTACCAGTGTAACTTCAGAAGTCCAATATGCCATTTCCAGCGACAATATATTTCTAGATTTATATATCTATAATTCTATAAGTACTGATTATAAAATATTGTAATATACGTAATATATAATAGATATTATGTAAATATTGATAAATCAATCCTCTATAATCATATTATAATTATTATTGAAAAATTAACTCACAAAATAATAACAATGATTAACCTTTTTTTATATTAAATTATAATAATTTGTATAAACATCAACATATTGACTCGGTCTGCCATACACTACACAACTCAATCCAAGTTTGGAGATGTTCTCAAGTGTTCTTGAGAAGCGTGCGAAGGAAAGTTTATTGAACGTTCCTCGTAACTGTTCAAGCTAAGAGCATGCGGCTCCGGCTGTGCATTGCAAAGCTTTGAACGCTCTCCATTAATGAGGCTGAGCCCAGCCTATCCATGTTCCTCTCCCCAGTTCCTTCTACTTTGCTAAGTTACAGCTTCTTCGAGATTATAGACATTATGTTCGAGACATTATGTAAAAGCTTCTGTGGGATATAACTGGCCCCTTTTGCTTCGCAATCCAGTTTCCCCCCAGGCGCTGGAATACTCTAAAAAGGTTCTCTAACTGTATATATATTCCCCTCGCCCGCAAGGTACCGTTACAGGTGTTTTAACGGACATAAAAGTCATTCTGCTATATACGTGTTTTGGCGGACATGGTAAGGCAAAAAACCTGCAATGCACCAACTACCTTTCACAGCTTAGCCGTGATGATTCATATTACGACATCTAACAGCTGGTTGCTGACATGGAAACAGCCATTGGACGCATGGTTCTTTGTTTGGCTTGAGCCAATCAGAGCGATTTTTCCTGTCGACGTGTAGCTTTTCGGCCGATCATAAGGAGAGTGTTCAGTCTTACTGTTTTTACTTGATACTTTGTTGTTATTGCTGTCTAAGCCAGAAACACCGGCTTTTTGGGAAGAACTCTAGTAAAACTGCTTAAATTATCGAAAGTATAAACTGTTACC
>JAUCBJ010008535.1:0-67996 GCA_032718475.1 Nemertoderma westbladi | reverse complement strand
AGATGTGCGTCCAGTATCATTGCACGTTGTAGTTCGTGGTGTTGCGGTATTATTATTGGGTACCTAAAGTTTGTGTTAAAGTCAATGTTTTGAAGCCGAGATTTATGACAAATTAAGCCATTATAAATAATCGGACTCCAACTCAGTATTGGTGACGACTTGATTGGTTGACCTTGATTTATGGATGTGAATTCGCGCGCGAAATATCGCAGTTGATAATGGCGAATTAATTTAATCTCACACCTGTCAATCTCAGCCAATGTAAGTCGACGTGTAAAGTCTCGTTTGCCTTTTACGTATTGTACAAAACGTACAATCCACGCTAATTTTCGGCAAGCGTTTGACCAAGAGTCTGTTAAGTTTACGATACGGTCGACGTGAGTATTTATGACGTCATCAGGTAAGTCAATGGAGATTTTGGAAGGTTTTGAATTACTAGAAGGGCCCACGGGTCCGCCGGTAAGTATTCCCTTGTTGGCTGTTGATCCGTCGGGGTCTACAAGTAATTTGTCCTTCTTTGTCTTCTTACCTTGATTGTCGGTACTTTGTAAGTCGATCGTTAATGGTGGTTTGAACTCTATGGGGTCAGCAGGTTTCGGTAAACTTATTTTCCTGCCGACATTAATCCCAGGTTTCAACATAGGTTGCAAGTTCGGTATGTCTCTTGAGCGCAAAGTAACACCTGTATTTACATTAGCGTAGGTACTACCCACATCTGTAATACATGAGGTTTCACCGTGCTTATGGTTGCTCAAGTGTGTCAAAATTGGTAGTTTGTCAATACAAGGCCGCTCCAATAGGGAAACTGCGGCTTTATTGTTAGTCGATACATTACTAATGTCCGGTAGAACATTTTGTGATGTTTCTGACAAAATGTCTAGTCGACTGTCTAGTAATGTGTCTGGCGATACGTCTGGTAACGTATCTGGTTGTTTGTCAATAGAAGGCCGCTCCAATAGGGAAACTGCGGCTTTACTGTTTGTCAGTGTGTTACTAGCGTCTGGTGGAACATTTTGTGATATGTCTGGCAAAATGTCTGGTTGGCTGTCTAGTAATATGTCTGGTTGACCGTCTGGTAACGTGTCTGGTTGACCGTCTGGTAACGTGTCTGGTTGACCGTCTGGTAACGTGTCTGGTTGACCGTCTGGCGATATGTCTGGTTGACCGTCTGGCGATATGTCTGGTGTAGAAAGGCTCGCAAGTCTTCCTCTCTTGACCTTTGAAGTTATATCTTTCCATTTCGCCTTCGGTTTTTTCTTGAGTTTCGCCGCCGTCGTCTTTTTCTTTGTCTTCCCCTTTTTTGGTTTCTTGATTTCGGCGTCCTTTGGGATAGTGTTAGATTTGTTGTCGTATAACGGAGGCCAATTTTGTGTCGATTTCTGCAAGAATTGGGGTCCATGTTGCCAAAATTCTTTGTTCTCCGGTTTACAGAATTCCTCAGGCATCATTCCTCGCGACGCAATATCAGCTGGGTTTTGTGGTCCGGGACAATGTCGCCAATCCCCTTTTATTGAACGGTCTAGAATTTCCGCGCGACGGTTAGCAACGAATGTCTTGAATTCGAGTGTGTCGTTGTTTATGTAAAATAAAACCAACGTCGCGTCAGTCCAATAAAATATCTGTAAACTCGACTGTAGTTCTGTCTGTATGAGGTTCACGATGGTGGTTGACAGGGTTGCGGCTTGTAGCTCGGCTCGTGGTGTCGTCATATACTTAGTAGGCATGGTCTTAGCCTTAGAAGTAATGAGCGAAACATCAAACTCGTCTGATTCTACTTGTCTGCGTAAGTACGCTGCCACACCAAAACCGTTGTCACTGGCGTCAGAAAAACAGTGTAGTTCCAAGTTGTCAGGAAATGTACTTTGCAATGGAAAGTAAACCCTGGGTATGAAATAATCCTCTAGCGAAGATAATTCCGCCTCCCAGGTCTTCCATAAGTCCACTTGGTCTGATGAGATCGGCTCGTCCCATGTTAGTCCATCCTTCCAGATACTGCGCATATAAATGCGGGCTTGCAGTATCACTGGACTGATGAATCCTAACGGATCGAACAATCGGCTCAATTTTGACAAGCATGATCTCTTTGTCAGTGTGTTCCCTTGACTGTCCAGTCTCACCTTCACTCGAAAGTTGTCTGTGTTTGGGTCCCAAAAGAGCCCTAACACCTTAGTCGTCGGTAGTGGTTCGAACTCTAGGTCTATGTCACCACCTCCACGCTCAGTAGTTCCGAATGAGTCTACTAATTCGGCACTGTTTGAGGCGAATTTGGTGAGGTTAAAACCTCCGCCCGCCAAGCAGTCCCGTAATTGATGTGCTACTGTTGTAGCACGTTCTACTGTGTCGCAACTCTGTAATCCGTCATCAACGTAAAAGTCACGCTCCACAATTCTAATTATCTCTGGGTCATATAGATGTTTCTGATCCCTAGCGGCTTGCTTTAGGGCGTACATCGTACAATTTGGGCTGTCTCTGGCACCGAAAACGCGAACTTGCATTTGGTAAGTCGCTGGTGGTAGGCTTAAGTCTCCTTCCGGATACCAGAGGAACCGCAAACTGTCTCTGTCTCGCTCTAACGCTTTTACTTGGTGAAACATCGCTTCAACGTCGCAAGTAAAGGCTACTTGACGCTGACGGAAGCGCATAATCACCCCCATAAGATAATTATTCATGTTCGGTCCATCCATCAACTCACTATTGAGGGACATTCCCTCAAACAGAGCCGCACAGTCATTGACTACACGTACTTTGTCTGGTTTGTCGGGGTGTCTCACGTAGTGATGTGGCAAGTAGTACGTCTGGTCGGTCACTCGCTCCGGGTTAGTCAT
Organism: Nemertoderma westbladi; assembly: GCA_032718475.1. Taxonomy (NCBI): domain Eukaryota; kingdom Metazoa; phylum Xenacoelomorpha; order Nemertodermatida; family Nemertodermatidae; genus Nemertoderma; species Nemertoderma westbladi. Next base: position 65,171 of record JAUCBJ010008535.1, on the reverse strand, counting down.
TCGGATAGCGTATCCCTTTGTCAAATACGCTCCATCTGAGTGTTATACTGCAGATGGGCTTTCTCGTCCTTCAATAGACGTTGCCGTATTGAGTGTAGACGTCTTAAAGCCAGTGGATAGTTGTTTATAAGTTTAGGACTTTGGCTACGCCATAACATCCCTACCTCATAATGTCCGTCTTTCGTCTGGTGGATAGTATCTTCCATGATCTTCAGAGATTGTTTCTCCTGTTCCGACATACAAGGTTCGTAGCTACCAGGTTCAGCTGTATCTTGTTCTAACCACCTGATAGTCTTCTCCGTTAATTCTTTGTCTAGTACAGCTTGTTCCAACTGATGATTTCTCAACGCGTCATCATCGATATCGACGGGCACTGTTGAGGTTATTGGGGTAGGTAGACTCGCAAGCCTATCATCTGTCGTCGATGGAATCTCTAGCTGATTCGTCTTCTCCCCTAGTTCTAAACTCACCTTGTGGGTTAGCTGCTCCTTGTGACTTATCATACTAGTTACACGTCTGTCATGTTTTGTCGACTGTAGTGTAGTATGGTTCACGTCGTGTGAAAAGGAATGAATTGAATTTGTAGTTAATAAACTACATGTACTCTGTACATCGTCTTCCTCGTCGCTTACGTCTAGTGTGCGCACAGGCGCTCGAGTATACCACCCTATCGGCGTTCTGCAGGCGTATGCGTTTCCCGCTACAACTGCCGATGGTCTGGTTTCCCACACCTGATGTAGGTTGAATTGGTCTGTCCCGATCAGCATTGCTACCGATCTATAATTGACAGGACATTCGGGTACACCAAGGTGTCTGAAATACTTACGGTCCTCTAGAGATTGTTCCGGCACTGGACCTAGTAGGTTACTAAAGTCCTTCGTGGCCGCAAAGGTTAGATCTCTAAAGGGCAACAAAGACCTCTCCCTCTCGCTGTGCTGCGATTTTGGAAGAAGAGAGTCTAAGTCCAACTTAACTCGTGTCACTGGTATTGCACGCTGTCCATGCATACTACTTACTGTATAACTGACGTGCTTACCTTGTTTTAGATCCGTCACGACGTCAGCTATCTTTTCATCCACGTAGCTATGAGATGAGGCTGAATCTAGAATCGCGTAGATCCTCTTACTCCCCTTTGTGCCAGTGATCTTAATCGGGATTACACTGAATCCCTTCAGTTGATCAGTAGTCAGGAGCGCGATCGACGGTTGTTCGTCTCCATTGGAATATTCATCGTCGTCTTCTGATTCTTCGTCCGATGATCCGGATTGTTCTGAGAAGCAATCCTCAATATGGGTCACGAAGGTTGGAGTCGTTTTCGATTCTCGTTTTCGGTAGGCCGCATCACATCTCGCTGCTGCTTCCGGGTGTTCGCTGGCGAAGCGTTTCGTCGGCGTGTGGCTGTCTGTGTGGAGCAGACCGTCGTGATTGCGTCCACAGGATGGACAAGTGTCGGTATTTGGGCAGTCTTTACGGACGTGTCCGTGTCGCGTACACCGCCAACAAGAGTCCAGTGGCCGTATTTGCAGCCGTCGTTCTTCCGAGTTCAACTCGCGAAATTGTCGACAACCTCGTAACTTGTGACCGATATACCGCTTACCTAGATGCTCGCAGTATTGGCAGCCACTGAAGTCGGTGCTGAGTTGCTGTCTCGTCTGTTTCGTCCCAATGGGCGCAGATACTCTACCTCCGTCCGAGAATTGTCGTAATTCCGTCGGTGTGGTGTAAGTGGCCGTCTTAGTGGATGTTGTCTGGGGTTTTTGTCGGTTGGAGGATGGCAATGTGATCCCTTCGGCCACGATGTGCTGGTCGGTGTAGTTAGATCGAGTTTCTACTACCGCCTCCCTGGATATTAAAAGGTACACATCTTCTAATTTTAAGAATCCTCCCCGCTCTTCTCGCTGGTATTCGACCTTCCTCCACTCCCGACGAAGTCGATGGTGGAGTCGTCCTATTATCTTTAATAGGACTGTAGGGGTATTCCCGTAATCAAGTTGTCCAATTGATCTTAAGGTAGTGATAGCGTTCTTGATCTCGTCAGCTAGTTTTAGTAAGTCGACGGGTTTAGTGATAGCCCCTCCCTTACAGAGTTCCTCTATTACTGACCTGGCCATGCTCACTGTACCTCCGTATATCGAAGTTAAACGATCGTACGCTAGTTCGAAAGCGTCCGGTACACCGACGAAAGTCTCCGCCAAACGTTTAGGTTCTCCTGACAACGTTTGGAGCAAGTAATTGAACTTCTCCCGTGATGTAAAGGCGCACACGGCGATCTGGGATTCGATATAGTCTACGAAGGTATGCCAGTGTTTTGAGCTACCGGAGAACTTCGGTGGTTGTTGTACCGGCAATCCCTGTCTGGCTGCGAATTTCGCTATCTCCTCGGCAACGTTCAGAGTTTCGCGTCCTTGGTTGGTATTCTTGTTGATATCCCTTCTTGGCGCTTTTCCCTGATACGATGTGGGGTTTGAAGGTACCGGTCTTTGTGGTTCCTTCTGGTGTCTATTGTGTTCGAATTCGGAATTTCTCGAACTGTCGGTGTAACCTTCCTCCAGACGTTCCTCGATCTGAGCCAACTTGTTGACAACTGGTCGCAGAATGTCGGCGAACTGTTGTGTACTAATTGCGTCCGTTGGTTGTAACGCCTTCTGTGTTGGTGTATTCTGTGGAGGATTATCTGCAAAGGAGTTGTCTGAACGCTCGCGTTTATATTCATCGGCCGCCCCTGTTCTAAATACCTCGCGTTTCGGGTAATCCGATTCGCTCGAAGTACTACTATCATCCGGATATGGTGGTCGACGTGCTCGCGTCCGTTGCGTCGTACGAATTCTAACATTTCGTTTCGGAACATCGTCCACTGTTCTCCGTTGTTCGGTAGGCTCACAAGTCTTCCTCGAAGTCGTAGATTGCGATGTAAACTGGTTGAATGGTCGCGTCTCCACTGTTCTCCGTTGTTCGGTAGGCTCACAAGTCTTCCTCGAAGTCGTAGATTGCGATGTAAACTGGTTCGGTGGGCGAATGACAGCATTTGAATCCAAAGGCCTTGTTGGTCGAAACGTAATTGGGTAAGCGTAGTGTGTAAAGGGTTTAGGTGTTGACGGTGGACTCACCTGTTTTGTCGTCAGTAGCGCAGGTCCGGTCAATAAACTACTACGATCCGTAATCGGTGGGTTACTTACCTTGACTTTCGGAATGGGCGACGACGTTGCTCTTGGCGGTATAAACTCGTCCGGAATAACAAACCTGTGTTCCGTCGCACCATGGATAGGAGAAATATCACTACTACCCGCAATCGAAACAGGTTCCTTAGTCGTAACCGGTGCAAACATATGAGTTACCTGTGGGAATCGTTGACACACGTCTTTTACTAATTGTCGTTCCCGTCCGGGTGCTCCTACGCTTCCTTCCTTCTTCCGTTCCTGAATTTGGCGATGTCTTACCTCTAACTGGTCCAAATCATGTCCGTCACGAGATCTCATCGATCTATCGCGGGCCTTTTGATCCAAATCTTCCTCGGCGTTCGCTAATTCTCTCGCCTTCTTCTCGAGTTCGAAATGAAGTTTCACTGTCTTCTCTCGTTGTTCCGTTTGTTGTCGTTGCGCCTCAAACTCCGCTTGTCGTATAGCGGATTGAGCTTTTATTTGCCGTGTTTTCATTTCGGCCCGCGCTTCCGAAACTAATCTTTCTCGTTCTAATTCTGCCGCTGCGTTTCGTCGCTCTAGTTCGGCCGCTGCGTTTTGTCGCTCCAACTCGGCCGCTGCGTTTCGTCGCTCTAGTTCGGCCGCTGCGTTTTGTCGCTCCAACTCGGCCGCTGCGTTTCGTCGCTCTAGTTCGGCCGCTGCCGCTCGTCGCTCTACCTCGGCCGCTGCCGCTGCCGCTTGTCGGGCAATGTCTACTTCTAACCTTTCTACTTCAGCTGCTTCTAATTCAGCTTGTTCCTGTAGATGAGAGATTCTTGCTATATTCGCAACGCGTAGCTTCTCTTCCTCTACTGCTGCCTGCATCACTAGAAGTTGAGCTTGTTCTTCCATTTCTTGTCGTTGTCGGTGGAATTCTTGCTGTTGTCGAGCGACTTCTGACGTGACTATACTTCCCTCGCAGATTTCGCTGCGAATACTTACCAACGATTGGTCCAGTATTCCTGGTGCCGATTCGATTCGTACGGGTGAAGTTTCCCTCGTATATTCCGGCACGGTTTCCCAATCTCCGACGTCTTCGCCGCACATACGTAAGTGGTCCGTCAGGTGTTTTAATTGTCCATCCAGTCGGTACAGTTCCTGTTCTTCCTCAGGTTGTAATAATTCGTCCGAAACTGACTCACCTAACAACTGGTCCGCTTGTTCCTGTTGTATCTGTCTAATCGTCGACTTAAACTGAATCAGTTTCTCTCTAGTGATCATTAGTTTCTCGAGGATTCTAAGTTGAGTATCCATGTCCTGTCTCTGTCTAGCTAGATCTTGTAGGCCAACTAGATTATCTACGGACTTATATACTTTACTCTGTACTCTAACCTGGAGGGTGTAGAACTCGAATCGAGACATCGGAGCGGTCAACCCGTCTAATATGCGTTGGCCTTCTCCAATACTCCTAGTAATATGCGCCATGTAACCACCGACGCTTCTAACCACACTTTCTGTGCTTCCTGCTGAACTTACCATGTCCGTTTCCCTATATCTAGGTTGCGGAACAGTTAGAAAGTCCTCGGTCCTGCCGTCGCCTCGTACTACGGCATCCGGTACTCCCGTTGGATGTACTGGTGACGCACACGGTGTAGGTTCGGTAGGCTCGCGAGTCTTCCCCTGTTGTTCTTCCGCTGCTGACTTATCTCCGTCGCATGAGTCATAGTCGGTTTGTGTATTCTTCGTATAGTCTTGTTTGTCACTCATTTCGGTAGTTGTAAGTCAAGTAAAGTGAGTGTCAAAGTATCGAGTTTACCGTATTTATATCTAAACGGTACTAATTACAGTCTTATAAAATTAGCCTACCGGCCGATTTTATAGCAGATGGATAAAATTAGCCTAAACGGCCAATTTTACAGCAAATGAATGTCACGGAATAAGTATATAATAAAATTAGCCTAGCGGCCAATTTTATAACAAATAAATCGGATAACGATATGCGTTATCAAAAGGTAAATTAAATACAATAATACGGACTAATTCAGCAATGAACAAAGAAATCATACGGAATGCATAAATACTTGAGACAGTGGAACCCACAATAATTTTAACTAATACGGTAATGCCTAACTTATTTATGCAACTTTTCGAACTCACCCACTCCAATAATTCTCCAGAAAAACAGATTCCCAGATACAAACCGAACGTGAACCTTTCCGTTTTTAACGTTGCGGACGAAACGCGATTTTCCCAACCAAAGTTGTTGAGTTATCTATCTCCCAAACTTGCTAAACACGGTCTTGCTCCCGTTACAGTCTAGAAATGAGTTCTGAATCCTGAAAACAAAAGAGTTAGGTTTTACTTTACGAAAATTTTGTACCGGTACAATATGGTATTTAAACCCTTTTAAACACCAGTATTCAATTCCAAAAATATTTTACACGCGGTTCAAATCAAATTTTATTTCAAAATTAGCACTTAGCTAATCAAATACAAATTTTTACCTCAAAATACAAAATTTTCAAATAACTTTAGTCCTACCGAACCGTAGTTCAGTAAAACACATTCCTACTAATTGAAGAGACAGCAACAATACCTGCAATATCCTACTGTAAAGTTTGTGAATCAAATCATAAATCCGACCTTCTCCAAAACAGTAAACTCTAAGTAAGCGAATATATTGCAGTATTGATCTCTTATAACCGGTGAGGCAGAAAACAGTCTACGAGCAGACAAACTTCGATAAAACAAATCCCGCGCAGCGAATCCTAAAATCAGGCTGACTCACTGACAGACTAAGGGGCTCGTATACTTTGCCGCGGTGTGATTTATATGGTTGGGCAAGGGGACGCTAGCTAGGTACAGGCAGAGATTTGGAGATGTCTAACTAGCGGGCAAAGCACAGTACGGACAAAAGTTAATTTTATATATTTCGAGGTGTAAATAATTCTAACGCGCGCGTGTTAATTCTGAACGGTCAAAACAGTTTTGCTCCTTCACATATATAATTACTGGGTACGGTGTGCATTTTACGAATATTCTAATTTTGTAACTTGTAGGTCCAATACTCACGAATGATAAGGTTCCTTCCCCTCTTGCGTATTTCCAGGACTCAAATTCAGGCATAAGGTTAATACTACGCCCAGAATTCGGCAATTTTAGGTACCAGGTCCCTGATACTAAGAAGAGATGTGTTAGTTTACTACTGTAGGCGTACGGGTACTAATAGCTATCCTGGCTCCTATCTAGAATTTTAGTCACCCAGGTAGTCCGGGTAACTTCCTATTAGGGCGTTGGCGGGGACACGGTAGATGTTAGTATATCCCTGATAGCCTCAATTTATTTGCGCCTAGTACGTAAACTGCCCTACCGCCTGAACGGTACAATCCCAATTCAGGTGAAAACACAGCAACCCCCCTAGCCTACAAGTTCTAATGCAATGGACACTGTCGTACTGCAAATAGTCGCACACACACCTGTACTTAGCAAGAGTTAAGCGTACAGTTTGCTGCACCCTAACCAATTGGTATGCTTCGTACCGGTGTGCCTACGTCCTATCTGCGTACTAGTATCTGCCTGCGCTCTCCCTCCCCCCGTAGGAATGTGAAGGTCTACTGTGGGTTTTCCTGAATCAAGACAGTACAGTCCCTATGATGTAATTTTGGGCTTACAGCGTGTCACTACGTCTACCTTTTGATCTTTTGGTCTTATACTTAGGTAGCAAGGATCGAACGCTGTCTAACCTTTCAGGCGATGGGCGAATAACTCTAAATGGTATTGCGGGTTGTCTCTCGTCTACATTCCCGTGATGTTCCCGTTCATTGCTGCGGCCCGATCTCTAGCCGGCCATCCTGTCCCTGAGTTTGTTCACCGTAGTGAATCCATGGTAAAACAGATAGAAAAGCTGAGAGAATATTCTGACTTTATTACAGAAGATACAATTATAATACAATGTAATCTGATAATAAGCTAAGCACAACAGAATATTGATAAGATAATCTGAGAAAGAATGATAGAAATGTGATAGATTGATAACTAATGAACGAATCGCACCTTTATATACTAAATTTGTGCTGCAATCAATCGAGAAACAGACAAATGGTACAGACACATGCAATTAATTTGTAGCGGTTAATTTGAATGAGTTGAAATTCTGTACAAAAAATAATTCGCACTTACTAGGATTCGAACTCGATACCTACTACACATATAATTTCCAACGCTCTACCAACTGAGCTACTGAACCACTTGACCGATAGATGTACAAATGATAGAACCAATACGAATGAGAACTTAAAGCAATCTTTACAAAAGTTAATCCGAATAAAATAAAATTTTGAAAATCCACGGCATTTAGGGAATATAATTCTATAAGTATACCAGATCAGCTAACGTACGGTAGCAATTAACCCCTATTTCTTATCTTACAACCAGAATCTGGTATTAGTGCCGATCACGGGTGTAGTTACTAACACTGTGGTTGCCCATTGGGTTGTGGATAGGAAGGAGAGAGCTTTGACGTCATTTGTGAGTATAAAGTTCTACAAACGCGACTAGTTTATTTTAGTAGCTAGCGCACGGTATCATTTCGGTCAGAAAATCACTAAAACCTAGTAAAAAAGGAATTACACGAAATTGTTTTATTTGTAACACACCCACACACACACGCCCTAAAACATATCGCCCTTAGAGTTCTACTAGCTATAGCGCACTATACGTTATTTTAGGTAGAAATTATCTGTATTTGTACAATTAGGATCTGATTTAGTTGCGGCAAGAGAGAGTATTTCACTTTCGTTATTAAACTGTTGATTTCTGTCCAGCAGTATTGTTACATTTAGGCTTGACCTTTTAGACTGATTTCGTACAGGGGGATCAGTTATCGTTACATTTAGGCACGACTTTTAGGCTGATTTAGACAGGGGTAATCAGCATTGTTACACTAGGTCTGTTAACCACCTAGTTCGTATATAAACCATATAAATCACACCGCGGCAAGTTACTGTATTTAGGACTGTCAGTGATAGTTAGGATTCGCTGCGCGGGGATTGTTTTCCCGTGAGTTTGGTCTGTTACTGTAACTGTACATCTGCCTCACCGGTTAGAGGACAGGTATCCTTTTGTCTAGTACGTAGGCATTAGACCCGCTCACGTACATAGAATAGATACTAGGCTCTGTTCCTCGCCAGTAGTCGTTTGTGTATTGTATCTGTTGTTTAGATATCCTGGACTGGTATTTGTTGTCAGATACTGTACGAGCCCGTATACATTACTAGAGTCTCATAGTAAGATACATCGTTACTAGGATCTGGTAAGCGGTATTATACTGGACCCTTACAATTGATTTAGAAATTACAAACTTGTTTTTTTCGGCGGGTGCTAAATTTTGGTGCCGGCACGAAATTTTGAAATATGTCAATTTTGTAAATTGATTGTTTGAAACTTGTTTTTTACGCAATTGGGGTTTTTTGGGGTTCTGGTTTCGATGAAATATATACGAGTTGCACCAACCGTATCAAACTTGTATTTTTCGGTGCTGTGTGCAAATTTTGGTGCTAGCACGAAATTTTCAAAATCCATTCAATAGATAAAATTGCTTGTGACAATTTATTTCTTGCGTTTTAGAGATTTATGGCAGTTCTGAATTCAATGGAATATATAATAATCGAATTAGACATCTCAAACTTGTATTTTTCGGAAGTGGGTGCAAAATATGGTGCTAGCACCAAATTTTGAAAACCATCAAATATATCAATTGATTGTGTCACCTTGTTTCCTGCGTTATACGGGTTTGTGAGGGTTCTGAATTCACTGGAATCAGTAAAAATTTCATAAGAGTTTTCAAACTTGTATTTTTCGCCAATGGGTGAAAATTGTTGTGCCAGCACCAAATTTTGGAAAATAAACAGATTGATCAGTAGATAGTATCATCTTGTTTCATTCGTTATACGGGTTTACGAGGGTCCTCAATCCGATGGAATCAATAAAAACAGCACTGGACATCGCAAACTTGTACTTTTTGGTGATGGGTACGAAATTTGGTGCTAGCACCAAAATTTGACAAATTACGCGGAAAAAACAAGTAGCAATGATCTAGCATATTAGAAATGTATTCCATTAGAATCAGCGCCCTAGAAAACCTGAAAATGTGAATTTTTAGCATCGTATAAGTGAATTAAAAATTTTGTGTTCTAACTGAAAAGTGCTGGATACTTGTTTTTTTCATTTATTTCCTACGCAGAGAGGTCTAAACAGCCATTTATAGTAATCATATCATTTTTAAATATAAGGGATTTTGCGCCCCAGAAAAAAACCTGTATTGAAAAACAATTAGCCGAAAAATGTAACTTTCAAATTTTGTGAAAATTGTGCACTTACTTGTAATTTTGGTGCTGTAATATAACCACCCTAGTACATTTTTTCGAAATTTTTTTTTTCGGTCGGATCTAGACTAGTAATACCTACGTACAAACAAAAAATCAGACGTTTTCGTAAAAATTTGTAGATTTTAGAGGGGGGGGGGGGGGGGGGGGGGGTCAATATGACCCCTCCCCGGTATTTGTATAACATTTTATAGCCCGGTTTCTAATAGGGTTAAGGATTAATCGATTAACGATACTAGAACTAGGTGTAGCTGTAGGTCTAGGCCTAGGTGTAGCTGTAGGTCTAGGCCTAGGTGTAGGTGTAGCTGTAGGTCTAGGCCTAGGTGTACTGTTTCTGAAGGTCTAGGCCTAGCTGTAGCTGTAGGTCTAGGACTAGGTGTAGCTGTAGGTCTAGGCCTAGGTGTAGCTGTAGGTCTAGACCTAGGTGTAGCTGTAGGTCTAGGACTAGGTGTAGCAGTAGGTCTAGGACTAGGTGTGGCTGTAGGTCTAGGACTAGGTGTAGCTGTAGCTGTAGGTCTAGGACTAGCTGTAGCTGTAGGTCTAGGACTAGGTGTAGCTGTAGGTCTAGGCCTAGGTGTAGCTGTATGTCTAGGCCTAGGTGTAGCTGTAGGTCTAGGCCTAGGTGTAGCTGTAGGTCTAGGCCTAGGTGTAGCTGTAGCTGTATGTCTAGGCCTAGGTGTAGCTGTAGGTCTAGGCCTAGGTGTAGCTGTAGATGTAGGTCTAGGCCTAGGTGTAGCTGTAGGTCTAGGCCTAGGTGTAGCTGTAGCTGTAGGTCTAGGACTAGCTGTAGCTGTAGCTGTTGGTCTAGGCCTAGGTGTAGCTGTAGGTCTAGGCCTAGGTGTAGCTGTAGGTCTAGGCCTAGGTGTAGCTGTAGGTCTAGGCCTAGGTGTAGCTGTAGGTCTAGGACTAGGTGTAGCTGTAGGTCTAGGCCTAGGTGTAACGTTTACACACCCAATATTGGCCTATTTAATGTAGCAGTAACGAGTTAACGTAGCAGATTGATTATTGCTTGATGTACTGACGGGACTGTACGAGTTCTAACTTGCCTAATACAATTCTGCCTGTGTGTGGTTTAATAGCAAGTTTGTTCAATCCTTCTCTCTCTCTCCCTCTTGGAGTATCCGTCTGTCGCGATGCCTGCTTGCTGCGGTTGCAACCCTAGATCTGGTCGCTGCGTTCGTTGTTCGTGTGCGAGGTCGGGATTGCCATGCGCCTCATGTGCTCCGATAGCGAGTGGGCGTTGTTGTAACGCACTAGGAGCTGTCAGTTCGCAGCCAGTCGTCTCCGGCACTTCGTGCAACATATTGCCTTCCAAAAACAGCAGTGCATCCCAACCGACTGCCACAACATCAACAGGAGAAGATGGCGACGAGACCCTGGTAGACCATGATGTAACCCTGGCTTCATCTCCCAGCTCGTCGTTTCAGCTACCCAATAGGACAGCGACCCCGTTTCACACAGCCTCAGAATCCGTTCCCATCGTGATGCCTCCCGGTTACAGCGGGTCTGTGGGCCACGGCATACTTGACTACATGTTAACCAACTCACCACGGACGAGCCAGGCTACAACAACGAAAAAGGGCAGGGTCCAGGCACCAAGTGAGACACCACAAATAAATTAAACTGTGGATGAACTCGACTACCTCATGGAATCCGCGTCGGGCTCTCCCCAGTCTGTGATGGGTGTCCCCATATCTGAACCGGGTGTCTCCCAGTCTGTGCCTGGCTCCCCCCTGTCTGAGTCAGGTGCTCCCCAGCCTGTATTGGTTGCCCCCCAATCCATATCGTGCGTCCCCCTACCCGTGTCGGGTGCTCCCCTATCTATATCGGGTTCCCACCAGCTGGGTGCCCCCCAGTATGTGTCAGATTCCCCCCAGTATGTGTCGGGTGCCCCCAAGTATATGTCGGATGCACCCCAGTATGTGTCGGGTGCCCCCCAGTATGTGTCGGGTGCCGCCCAATCCACGTTGTGTGTCCCTCTGTCTGTGCCTGATGTCCATCAGTCCATGTCGAGTTACACCCAGTCTGAGTCAGATGAACCCTTGTTTGTGGCAGGTGTCTCCCTGTCTATGTCGGGTTCCTCCCAGTTGGGTGCCCCCCAGTCTGTGTCGGATGCCCACCAGTCTGTGTTGTGTGTCCTGCAATCTGGAATGGGTGCCCCCCAGTCCATGTGTTGTTTCCCCCAGTCTGTATCGGGTGTGGGGCCTACAGCAGTGTCGGGTGTCGCTCAGACAGCGTCGGGTGTTCCCCAGCCAGCGCCGGATGTCCCCCAAACAGCGTCAGGTGTTGGTGTCCCTCTTACAGCGTTGGGTATCCCCCAGTGTTGTGTGTTCCCCAGACAGTGTCAGGTGTTCCCCAGACGGATTCGGGTGTCCCCCAGCCAGCGTCGGGTGTTCCCCAGACAGCGTCGGTTGTCCCCCAGACAACATTGGGTGTCCCCCAGCCAGCGTCGGGTGTTCTCCAGATAACGTCGGGTGTCCCCCAGATAGCGTTGGGTGTCCCCCAGACAGCATCAGGTGACAACCAGATAGCGTCGGGTGTCCCCTGACGTTAACGCCGTCATACGTTGGGTATTCCCCGACCCGATTCGGGTGAACAACATCTGGTGTCGGGTGTCCCCCATTTGATGAGCCAGCCAGCCAGGCCGTGTCGGATCCTCTCCTACCCCAAAGATTGCCACATTGTTGCCAGTGTGCCATTACCAGTCGTGGGTGCTGCATTACAGGTAAGTGTGGGTGCATGAGAGGAAATCGCCCATGCACTTCATGATCACTCATAACGGCGGGTCATTGCAAAAACCCATTCACTTCCTTGTGGAAACCGACACACCCACTATCAGCCACAGCTCAGATCGATAGTAGTCTACCTGTTCTCGACAATTCTCCAGCTAGTAGCCCATCAACCGCAGAACGCCTAGAGGCAGCCTTTGGTGGCCCATTCCTGAATGAGCCTGGGTCATCCAGTGACATCGTGTGGGAGGCGCGCCATTCCCAACTCACTTGTCTGCCCAATCGCCGTTATGTCGTACCGGGTGGTAATGCAGGACGTAAAGTAGTTGATGTACTCACTCGTGAGATTGAAAACCTGACAGGTGGTAACTTCCCTTCTGAGAGGCCCCTCTGTTTTTTTAGCAACGGTCTTTCAAAGAGACCCATAAACAACAAAGACACCCGACATCCGTAGAACCATACTTCGGCGCATCAGATGTGGGAAAATGGGGAATTCGAGCAACTCCCAGCCGAGGCCGAAAAATTGAGCACTCAGTTTCCATCACGGTCTGCCACTGCTTCAAAGGAAACAGCTAAACTGTACAATCGTAAAGTTCTAGCTGGGATGAATAGTTCAGCAGTTTGCATGGCCACTGATATGGCATATGATATGGCATGGATATGGCATGGCCACGGATATGGTATCCATGGCAGCGTTCGAACCTTTTATGACGCCACCCCAGTTTGAGGGCGTCGACATTACAGGTACCACAGTACACAAGGTCGCACGATCCCTCTCGGGGAGTTCTGGTCCAGTAGGGGAGATGCTGAGTCTTGGAACGAGTTGCTCACACGGTATGATGCCCACAGTTCCCGTCTCCATGAAGCAATTGCTGGACTAGCCCGTCGCCTTGCCAACACCATTGTGCCATGGGGAGAAATCCGGGCTCTGCGTGCTTGTCGACTAATTGCTCTGGACAAGCAGCTGGGAGTTCACCCAATCGGTGTAGGGGAGGTACTCTATCGTTTACTAGCCAACTGCATCGCATCAACCACAAAGTCAGACATCATCCAGGAAAGCGGGGCCAACCAACTCTGTGCCGTGATGAAGGCCGGGATAGAGGGCGCAGTACACGCCATGACCTCGCTCTTCGGCAAAGACTCAACACAGGGGATGTTGCTGATAGATGCCAGTAATGCGTTCAACACTATCAGCCATCCCGTCGCACTGTGGAACTGCCGTCTATATTGGCATCATGCATCATACAACGCCTACAATGGCCATGCAGCACTTTATATGTACGGGAGTGAGAATCCCCTTTGGAGTCGAGAAGGGTTTACACAGGGTGACCCACTCGCGATGTTTGGTTACAGCTGCACCACGTTTCCTCTGATTCGGCTCCTGCGCAAAACTCAACCTCGGAAGCTGAACCATTCACCGCCCACAACACCCAACCACAGCTCCAGCCAACCACAGGAACAGTGTCTTCAGTTTCTCAACAATCAGTCCACTGCTACACCCCCACCACCCACGGGTCAATTGTACCAAACCCACAGAGCCCAGCCTGCCTCCTGGACATCCCGCTTACTGACATGCAACCTACACCCAGGCACCAGCCAACTGAACCTCCACAAGAACTAACCCTAAATCCGCAACAGCAACAGCAACAGAGCCAAGTTTGGTTTGCCGATGACTCCTCTGATGCTGGAACCATTGAAGACATCTGGGAATGGTGGAAAGCGCTGCTAACTCATGGGCCCTCCATTGGCTATAACCCTGAACCAACCAAGTCGTACTTGGTTGTGAAGCCGGAATTTGAGGTGAAGGCACGCGAGTTGTTTGGATCAACCGGGGTTCAGGTTGTCACAGGCCATCGGTTCCTCGGTGGGTTTATAGGAGCAAAGTCCAGCCGCAAGGAATACATCGCAACCAAGGTCGAGGGGTGGGTCGATACCATCAAAAAGATATCCGAGATCGCCAGGGAGTATCCTCAAACTGCACACACTGGAATGACCCGTTGTGTGCAGGCTGAGTGGGACTATCTCCTCCGTGTAGTCCCAACCAGTGAGGACGATTTCATTCCCATTCGATCAGCGCTGATGAACAACTACGATCCTTCCCTCTTCGGCACTGCTCCTGGCTCAGTGGAGGATAATCTCGTGCTCCTCCCAGTTCGACATGGAGGCATCGGGTTGCGAGACCCAACAACACGGAGGGAAACTGCCATGGAAGCATCGGAGGATGGAACCTCCCTCCTCAGCTGTGCAATACGCTCTGGACAACCCCTTCAAGTGACCGACCATGAACAGCATCCACGGGAGGCAATCAAGGAGCAGCCAAGGAGCAATCAAGGGTGCAGGCTGCCAAATACACTCTACAACAGGAGGCAGCAGTCTCAGTGCTCTGACCAGCCCACAAACGAACTGTGTCCGACAACCGGAACCTTACCCTTCCCAAACCCACACATATATTATACGAGTACCACGGGTTTCCCACCCAAGCCTAATGTTTGTACTGTAGGGGTAATTACTGTAGCGTTTGTACTGTAGGTGTAGGTAGGACTACGGAACTGACTAGTTACAGGGCACACGGGGGGGGGGGGGGGGGGGGGGGGACTGGGCTGCAGTGATTTCCAGGAATATTAGTATTAGGTTACTACGTACGCCTTCCACCAAGTCAACTCTCAAGGTATCAATATACAGACATGGGACTAGGTGGATTACAAACGAGGTATACAAAGAGCACGTGATCGGGAACAGGTTGGCCGCCAGGCCACACCTGTAGCAAGACATAGGTAGCAGGGAGATGGGATATTAGCCTTGCCAGAGATAGGAATGTACAATTAGGCGGTCAATATGTACTACATTATGTAGTACGTATTTATTGTTATATTGGGGGGGTTTCAGTAGGTTTTAGTTTTAGATAGTAGGATTATGTACTTAATTAGGGTTTTTGCTACGTACGGGTGCCAGGCTGGGGTCTTAAACCCCAGTCTGGCTCATTACTAGGGAATATTCATCCGCGCTACCGGGGTACATTAGACACAGATTAGCAATATTGGTTCAGTTGGTTTGGTGACAAGAGTGGAAGGTGATATCGTTGTTTTATGGCACAGTTCTTTAGTAGTACAGATTCCTTATTCATTTTACGTATTCACTTATATTATTTTATCTTTTGTAAATGCATCTGATTTATTGTTTGTTATCTGTTTATATTCTGTCTATATTCTGTATTACTATGGTGCTGTGTAGGGATCGGCCTGCACAGACACCACACTGGAGCGTTTAGTTATCAGTTTCCTTTCCACCGGACGGGCGGGTTACCTGATTTGGGCGGTTCAGTGGGGAACTCATCATTACGTGATATTTACGCCACTACACCAACCCAAAAATAAAACAACGTCACGAACGGGGGCTGTCTCAGAAAACGACAGCCTCGATAACGACACGACAAAGACCCGCGACGCGGCTTCCCGCGAACCGGTAGAGTGGCCTTAAAAAACTGTAAGATAGGCCAAAAAAGTATTCCATTATTCCGTAACTCAGACCTGTCAGTCCCTCCATAGGCTACCGTACCTAGGATGTCAGACAGTCTACTTTCTGGCAGTCAGCCAGCGACGGCACCCGGCCAGGTTGAACCCGGGGTTCAACCCGCCACTGGCGGGGCAGCAATGGCTGCCCCAGCTACAGCCTCGAGTCCCTTCTTGGACCTGAGCAACCCGGTATCGGGACGCGGAAGCCCCGTGGGCCCGAGCTCCCGGGAATCCCCGCCTATCCCGTCGACGGAAGGATCCGTCGGGCGGCCGGCCGGGACCACGACACCCGATGAAACACGGACGTGGATAGACGAGTTAATCACGGCAGCGACGCAGTCACTCCCGACTGAGTTACCACAACGAGGAGAACCACCACCACCTCCCGCCGGTCCGGCACGGTTCCCAGAGGAACACCAACGCCGGGAGAGATCGAGATCATCTCCCTCCGGACCGGAGCCGGCGATAGATGACGACAAGGGAAGCGGGGTGGACCCAGACCGGGAACCCTCGCAATTAATCCCAGCACTACCCAAACATCCAGCCCGAGGACGCTCGCGAGAAAGAAGCGATCGGACGAACCCGATGGGACGGCCCAACGGGACAACGAACCGGAGGAAGCTCCGTTCCTCCTCGGACCCCAACCGGCCCCCAGCGCAGCTTGACACAGGGGTGATCGAGCGAGCGGGGCGACAGTTTCGATTACAGCGAAGACGATTGGAGACCTGGGCGACTGCTGGACGACCGGATATCGACCTGGCGGCAGCCCTAGAGGTAGTCAACGACTACCTCAGGATTCTTGGAGAGCAAGGCGCCGAGGAGGAAGCCAAACACTGGGAGACGGACATCGGGGGAATATTGGACGATGCGTTTGATAAATGTTTATTCAATCAACAGGTAAGGGTGGGAAACATTTTTATAGGGATACCCAGCCAGCCACAAAACGGCTGGACTGGCATAACCCTAGCCGGTGACGGCAGAGACCAGGATGAGATACAACCTGGGGACAGTGCGAGTCAGCCGCGTGGTTCAAATTCGAACGCGTCTGACTCCATTCAAAACCGAGTGGAGTATGAAGAGGCTCTCTTTGAGATGGAAAGGCTCGACCGAGAGGAAACTCTTGAACGAGAATTAATGAACCAAAAACTTGAATGTGAGAGGGTTGCGCGTGAGGCGGCCCAGAGAGTGATTGAGGCGGCCCAACGAGCGGACAACATTCAAATCATATTACATTATTTAGTTAAAATATTTATTTTATTTATGTACCGGTATATATTATGCATATTTTATGTAAAATATACAAGGCAACCTGTAATAATAGGCCTACAGAACATTAGGAAATAAATAAATGTGTACTGTATGATAACGGAAATGTATTTGTAGAAGAGATTTGATTTGTTTTGTAATTTCATCACAATATTGTTTTTATAAAGCTAATCTTACCCTCACAGCTGCTACCAATCCAATATTTTAAAATTTTAAATGATATACCGGTATACTATATATATATATAATATAATTATAATTATAATGTATAATATAATTATAATTATAATGTATAATATAATTGTATAATATATGTATAATATAATATATTGCATTGTTATAATTATTATGTTATAATTAATATACATTATTACATTTTTTCATCATTATGTATGACCCTATTGTATATGTACCGAGAGAAGTTTACATAAATAGACTGTTCTTGTAAAAGCTTTTGTGGGATATAACTGGCCCTTTTGCTTCGCAATCCAGTTTCCCTCAATGCGCTCAAATACTCTAAAGAAAAACTCCCTAACTCAAATGATGCAAGCTACCGGCTGATTGGCTGATTTGCTGTACGTATGGCCTCTTTGTTCTGTTCGATCCACCAACCAGAGCAAGGTCAACCAAGCAGAGTGATTCATCCTGTGTGTTGGCTAAGGGCTGCAAAAACCCGAATAGTTCGGCATTTAGACATTCGTGGAATCTGTGGAATATGGAGCTCTGCCAATGAGAGCTTTTCCTCTTTGTGTTGAAAGCTACCTGCAACAGCTCACAGGGTTCAGTGTGTTGGTTTTTCCAGAGCCTAGAACATCGGCTATGGAATTATTCTGAATTATTCCAACATTAGAACGGCTTTAATTATAAGAACACATAACTGTTACCGGTACGGTACGGTACCTACTGCTGTATTGCACATTATTTACTGCTATTTACTGTTTGTTATTAATTGTATCAGTTGTTTACATATTGTTATTTGGAGAATAACGATAAACGATCAGAAACCCCGATCTTCTTGATACACTAAGGTTAGAGAGACCGGTTACATATTGCTATTCTCTTTATATATGATTAAAATCAGTGACTATCGTCAATTCAGTGTGCAGCGGTGTGCAATAGTCTGTATGTGCTTGTCCGCGTAACAAAGCATCTCCTAAAGAATGCGCCTTATGTGTAACTTATAATCCATTCCGTTGTGTTTAGTGTAAGCCATAGCTCTGTTTATATAGATAGAGCGCCACGTCCTAAAGGAACTGCTAATATTTCCCGAAAGTGAATGATATTTGTCAGGGATTATATATTAACGATCAATCGAATAGTACGGTAGGCCTGCACCGCAATCAAATTAAAGCATCCGAATCCAGTCTCCCAGGTATATCCAGCGGATGAATGGTCGCGCATAGACTGGCTTCGGCTAATGTTGGATTTATTTGTGTCAAATACTTGTCATAGGCTAAAGTCGATTTATAACCTAGAAGACATATAGATTTGGCGGGTTAAACTGCCAAAGGTCTTAAAAGCGCGAACAGTTCTTTAATTGATAATAATCGATCGAATACAATTCGAATGAATTCAATACAATGATGTTAAGTAAATAGTTACATGAGATGAAAGCGACCTTAACTTCTTTGAGGCATGATATTTAGGAATAACATTTACGGAAACATATAGATTTAATGATATAACAGTAGAATAGATAGCATTACTGAATATAACCTAAAAGTGATTAAGTTGATTAAATGATAAAGTGAAAAGTTAATAACTTTTTTGTAGTTTGTTTTAGTTCAATTGATGTTTATACGGATATACTTCACCATCTCCGCAATTTAACGTTGTGCTAATTTAATGCAATGTACGTATTGCTTTTCAGATATCCCAGTTTTTGGACACCAAGGAATTCCTGGCTGTTTCACGGGGGCCACAGAACAGATGGTTGCTGCTGCAGCATGCTATATGCCATTTGGTGAGTTCCTTAGTATTTATAGTTAACTATACTAATAGTTAATGAAACTCAAGATAATCTCAATAATCTCAATGTACTCAATGTAATATATGTATAATATAATTATAACAATAATAAATATAACATAATATAATGTATATAATGTAATAAAAAATAAATTAAATACAGTATATATAATATAATACAGTATATTACAATTACATACTGTAATATAATAATTAATAATATGATATTTACTAACCGCAAAATTTATTAATTAATTCTTTCTGTCTCAGTAGTGCTGATTTTCCCATATCATAATTTATTTGATCGCAGATCGAACAAATATCGTTATCTAAATTGATGGGAATAAAATAATAATAAAATAAGTAAATACTACTGTGGGGCGAGCCACGAAGTGAGCGAAGCCTTAAACTGTATTATTCTGCAAGACATTGGGCCTAGACGACATTAATTTTAGGCAATAATAATATACCAACACAACCCACAGCTACGAGAATAATAAGATTAAAGCAAGCAAACAGTCGGTCGAAGGCGGAGGATCCACGTGCAGACACATGGCTGAAGCCGACACCTCTGGTACAGACACCTGGCCGATGCCGACATCTGGCCGAAGCCGACATCTGGTACAGACACTTGGCCGAAGCCGACACCTGGTACAGACACCTGGCCGAAGCCGACACCTGTTACAGACACTTGGCCGAAGCCGACACCTGGTACAGACACCTGGCCGAAGCCGACACCTGTTACAGACACTTGGCCGAAGGCGACACCTGTTACAGACACGTGGCCGAAGCCGACACCTGGTACAGACACCTGGCCGAAGCCGACACCTGGTACAGACATCTGGCCGAAGCCGACACCTGTTACAGACACTTGACCGAAGCCGACACCTGTTACAGACACCTGGCCGAAGCCGACACCTGGTACATACACCTGGCCGAAGCCGACACCTGGTTCAGACACCTGGCCGAAGCGGTCACCTGGTTCAGACACCTGGCCGAAGCAGACACCTGGTACAGACATCTGGCCGAAGCCGACACCTGTTACAGACACTTGGCCGAAGCCGACACCTGTTACAGACACTTGGCCGAAGCCGACACCTGGTACAGACACCTGGCCGAAGCCGACACCTGGTACAGACACCTGGCCGAAGCCGACACCTGCTACAGACACCTGGCCGACGCCGACACCTGCTACAGACACCTGGCCGAAGCCGACACCTGCTACAGACACCTGGCCGAAGCCGACACCTGCTACAGACACCTGGCCGAAGCCGACACCTGGTACAGACACCTGGCCGAAGCCGAAACCTGGTACAGACGCCTGGCCGAAGCGGACACCTGGTACAGACACCTGGCCGAAGCCGACACCTGCTACAGACACCTGGCCGAAGCCGACACATGGGACAGACACCTGGCCGAAGCCGACACCTGGTACAGACATCTGGCCGAAGCCGACACCTGGTACAGACACCTGGCTGAAGCCGACACCTGGTACAGACATCTGGCCGAAGCCGACACATGGTACAGACATCTGGCCGAAGCCGACACCTGTTACAGACACTTGACCGAAGCCGAGACCTGTTACAGACACCTGGCCGAAGCCGACACCTGGTACAGACACCTGGCCGAAGCCGACACCTGGTTCAGACACCTGGCCGAAGCCGACACCTGGTTCAGACACCTGGCCGAAGCCGACACCTGGTACAGACATCTGGCCGAAGCCGACACCTGTTACAGACACTTGGAAGAAGCCGACACCTGTTACAGGCACTTGGCCGAAGCCGACACCTGGTACAGACACCTGGCCGAAGCCGACACCTGGTACAGACACCTGGCCGAAGCCGACACCTGCTACAGACACCTGGCCGACGCCGACACCTGGTACAGACACCTGGCCGAAGCCGACACCTGGTACAGACACCACCTGGCCGAGGCCGACACCTGCTACAGACACCTGGCCGAAGCCGACACCTGCTACAGACACTTGGAAGAAGCCGACACCTGTTACAGACTCTTGGCCGAAGCCGACACCTGGTACAGACACCTGGCCGAAGCCGACACCTGGTACAGACACCTGGCCGAAGCCGACACCTGCTACAGACACCTGGCCGACGCCGACACCTGGTACAGACACCTGGCCGAAGCCGACACCTGGTACAGACACCACCTGGCCGAAGCCGACACCTGCTACAGACACCTGGCCGAAGCCGACACCTGCTACAGACACCTGGCCGAAGCCGACACCTGGTACAGACACCTGGCCGAAGCCGAAACCTGGTACAGACACCTGGCCGAAGCGGACACCTGGTACAGACACCTGGCCGAAGCCGAAGCCGACACCTGCTACAGACACCTGGCCAAAGCCGACACCTGGTACAGACACCTGGCCGAAGCCGACACCTGGTACAGACATCTGGCCGAAGCCGACACCTGGTACAGACACCTGGCTGAAGCCGACACCTGGTACAGACATCTGGCCGAAGCCGACACCTCTTACAGACACCTGGCCGAAGCCGACACCTGGTACAGACACCTGGCCGAAGCCGACACCTGGTACAGACACCTGGCCGAAGCCGACACCTGGTACAGACACCTGGCCGAAGCCGACACCTGCTACA
Source organism: Nemertoderma westbladi (assembly GCA_032718475.1). NCBI lineage: Eukaryota > Metazoa > Xenacoelomorpha > Nemertodermatida > Nemertodermatidae > Nemertoderma > Nemertoderma westbladi. The sequence goes on along the minus strand of JAUCBJ010008535.1, from coordinate 43,579 downwards.
GACACCTGGCCGAAGCCGACACCTGGTACAGACACCTGGCCGAAGCCGAAACCTGGTTCAGACACCTGGCCGAAGCGGACACCTGGTACAGACACCTGGCCGAAGCCGACACCTGCTACAGACACCTGGCCGAAGCCGACACCTGGTACATACACCTGCCCGAAGCCGACACCTGGTACAGACATCTGGCCGAAGCCGACACCTGGTACAGACACCTGGCTGAAGCCGACACCTGCTACAGACACCTGGCCGACGCCGACACCTGGTACAGACACCTGGCCGAAGCCGACACCTGGTACAGACACCACCTGGCCGAAGCCGACACCTGCTACAGACACCTGGCCGAAGCCGACACCTGCTACAGACACCTGGCCGAAGCCGACACCTGGTACAGACACCTGGCCGAAGCCGAAACCTGGTACAGACACCTGGCCGAAGCGGACACCTGGTACAGACACCTGGCCGAAGCCGAAGCCGACACCTGCTACAGACACCTGGCCGAAGCCGACACCTGGTACAGACACCTGGCCGAAGCCGACACCTGGTACAGACACCTGGCTGAAGCCGACACCTGGTACAGACATCTGGCCGAAGCCGACACCTCTTACAGACACATGGCCGAAGCCGACACCTGGTACAGACACCTGGCCGAAGCCGACACCTGGTACAGACACCTGGCCGAAGCCGACACCTGGCCGAAGCCGACACCTGCTACAGACACCTGGCCGAAGCCGACACCTGGTACAGACACCTGGCCGAAGCCGAAACCTGGTTCAGACACCTGGCCGAAGCGGACACCTGGTACAGACACCTGGCCGAAGCCGACACCTGCTACAGACACCTGGCCGAAGCCGACACCTGGTACATACACCTGCCCGAAGCCGACACCTGGTACAGACATCTGGGCGAAGCCGACACCTGGTACAGACACCTGGCTGAAGCCGACACCTGGTACAGACATCTGGCCGAAGCCGACACCTGTTACAGACACCTGGCCGAAGCCGACACCTGGTACATACATCTGGCCGAAGCCGACACCTGTTACAGACACTTGGTGGATACACTTCGTGTAGACACCTGTTGCGGTACCTTGTGGAGACACTTAGTGCAGAATGTTGTGCAGACAGCTGATGGGGCAGTTGATTGTAGAAATTTTCCGAATTCTATAATGGGATATACTGTACTGTGTTGATTTGGTATTGATGTTTGATTATCAAATTTAGGCTATTGTATTTTTCGTGTCGCGCATTGGCACATATCCAAAAATGCCTAATCAACACGGTACGATATATATTTCAGTGTCAAATTCACGATCAGCATCCCAAAAAACCCACATAATGTATGGTCATAAAGTCAATTTGATTTTGTGGTGATTTTTCATTATCATATTTGCACAACTTTTTTTTTCGTGCGTTCTCGTTTTTGAATGTTATATTTCGGTTATTTAATCATGATTAGCATCCGAAAAACCCTCTATACTGTACAGCGCAAATAAATAAATTTTAATGAAATATAAATATTTGTGAAAATGTTAGCACGAAAAATGGTGGAGATACAGGCAGGTGCCAGAAAGGGACAACAGCACGAAAACTAACAGCCATGTAAATGGCGTTTGCTTTGTTGGATAGTCCATTATTAAATTTTAGAAAAATACTCGAAATATCGGTTTCCTCAACAAACCTGACTCAAAGATACAGTACAGGCGAATTACAAAAAAATTATAAAATGACCCCACCCCAGGCCATATTGGGTAAGCTGTAGCGGTTTAATCCATTGCCTTGAATTAACATCTCCCCGGAGGTCGTGTGTTTATTAAGCCCCACAAATGGGCCATGGGGCGTTTCTTTTCATTAGATTGAAAACATTGAAAATCGATGAGAAAGATCATTTTAATCGCGCGCTGTACTGTACCTTTAAAATTTACAGACTAGCCTATTTCGTCAATATGAAAATGTATTTTTAAATTTTTGCTACACGCTTTTTTTCGTTTGGTTGGATCTGTTGGTGGGGGGGGGGGGGGGGGGGGTGTTGCAACAATGCCGAATGACGTCACAGCTAATGGCCACCCCCTTTTCCAACTCCTCGGTATGCTTAGTGGTTACCAGGGGCTGGATTTTCCAACCAAACCAATAATCGATGTTGTTACCAATTTAGGGAATAAAGCAGTTCACAGAATCTGGCATTTCTAACCAAACAATAAACGATGTTGTTGTTTACCTCATAATAACCAAAACAATAAACGTGTGTTGACCAGTTTACTTCTGTAGGTCTACATGGTTTCGCCTTTTCTAACCAAAACAAAGTTGTCTTTATACTTATAAATGGAAGGAAAGGAGCAGTTACAGGGGTGGGCTTTTCTAACCAAATCAAATAAAATTTGTTGATACCTACCAATTTAGGGAAATGAACAGGTTACATCAGAGATATGCTTTTCTAACCAAAACAATAAACGATTTTGTTCCCTACCAATTGAGGGAATGGAGAATGTTATCGAGGCTGTCTTTACTAACAATAAATAACTACCAATAAATAACCATCCGACCTCCTTATTCCCATCCACCCACCTTCCCACCCACCTCCCCACCCACCTCATCTTCCCACATGCCCATCCAGGATCCAGCCACCTTCCCAAATTCCCACATTCACATCCACCCACCTTCCCATAAGCCCATCCACCCACCTTCCCAAATTCCCACATTCACATCCACCCACCTCCCCATAAGCCCATCCACCCACCTTCCCACATTCCAATCCACCCACCTTCCACATCCTCACCCACCTTCGCACTAACTGTCCGACTGACTGACTGATCAACAGATAATCTTGTTCCACCTTGGTTCAGAGCTCACCTTGGTGTAGTGGTTATATTGCAGTATTGAATTCACATCTCACGGAGGTTGTGGGTTCAACCCCGGCATGGGGGCCAAGGTAGTTTTCGTTTCGGCACGAATGCTTTGAAGGGTTTAGCGAGGCATCTCTGCCTGCCTTGCATCCTTAAATGGTGGCTAAATGAATACTGGAGTTTCTGCCCATGTCAGCATATGTGAAGTTTCCCCGGTATTCCCTTAAACCACCCCCCCCCCCCCCCCCCCCCCTCTCTCTGTAACTAACGCTACTATTTTAATCTTGTTTTTGGCGGCGGGTGCCAAATTTTGGTGTCAGCCCCAAATTTTGAAATATTTCAATTTTGTAAATTGAGTATTTGAAGCTGTTTTTTACTCTTAACCCAGTGGCTCCCTTCTTTCTGTAAGAAATGTACATACGCCAAATGTCAATATGTGCACTGCCTCATCGGATTCCGAGTGGCCCACACCTGCCCCGATGTGCCCACTGCGGATCTTCAGTAGTAAACCAATTTGGTTAGGTCAAATCCAAACATTAACTGGAGATCACCAAATGGGGCGCTATGTGAAGTACCATGCAGACACGATGACAGTGAAGCTGTTTTTCCGCAATAGGGGTTTTAGGCATTCTAGTCTCGTTGGAATATATATGAATTGCACCAGGCATATCATCAACGTTGTATTTTTCGGTGCTATGTGCAAAATTTGGTGCCAGCAATAACTTTTGAAAATTCATTCAATAGTTCAATTGATTGTGACAACTCATACTGTAATCCTATCTTACATTTTAGAGGTTTATAAATATTTATCTAACAACTATACATCTCAAACTTGTATTTTTCGGAAGTATGGGGTTTCTTGCGTTATACGGATTTGTGAGGGTTCTGAATTCAATGGAATATGTAAAAATTGCATAAGAATTCTGAAACTTGTATTTTTCGGCGGTGGGTGAAAATTTTCAACAACATCGTTTATTGTTTTGGTTAGAAATTTCCGCCGCTGTAACCTGCTCTTTTCCTTCAATTGGAAGGTAACAACATAGTTTATTGATTTCCACCTTCCCACCCACCTTCCCATCTTCCTTCATCGTTTGGGTATAAACTCCGCTGTATCAGCTGGCAATCAGGGCAATATGGGGCATGTTAAAGTGTTTCGCCATATTCGGCATTGCAGTACTGTACAGAGGTACTGTACCTCTTCCTGCCTTCTCTTTAGCGTAACAAACAAACAATAAATATTTTAAATGTATTATACTAATAAGTACAGTATCATTATTCAATAATATTTATTATAGTTAATATAATTAACTTTATATTGATAACTATTAACAAGAAAGATTACTAAAATATTGCAGCAAAGGCAGAAAGGCTGTATTGTTTTTAATAAATGTTTAATGTTTCAACACCAACTAAATCTACGAAAGTTGTTTACAACTGAAACTACCCATCTTTGCTGGGGCAATCACACAACTTTCATACCCGCCATCCTTCCTCCTACTGTATATATCGCATTTTTAACATGCCTTTGCTGCCTTGGCTGCATACCGGTATGCCTGAAGGCCTACTGCTATGTCATATGATGATACTGATACGTAACATGGCAACCTGATTCCTTATTGGCTATTTACCTATATCTCTTTCTCCTGATTGGTTATAGGATCAGATGCCGTCAGATCAGATCAGATAAGGACAGACTTTTATTCTACCTCCTAGCTGACTTGACTTGAAGACAGCTCGTGCCGGTACAATGTTTTTCTGCTTCTAATAGTCCTTTCAGCCTTGTGCAGAGTGCAGAACCTAGTATAGCTAGAGCAGAGCCAGCTATGCAGCTAACTACAGAACTACGGTAGGTACTGTTGACTATAACTAAACCAATACAGTAATTGCTAACTTTTTAAACTAAGACCTACGTTTAACTCTACTGTACCGGTATCAACCTACAACAATATTGCAATACCGAACAGAGCCATCCATACAGTCATACTGCCATACACCAGTACACGCTGACACGATACATCGAAATGGGTCACTGGAAATTAGACTGTGAAATGATGCTGTGGTGTTTTGCAACAGTTTATTTGTTCGCATTTACCTCACTGTACGTCCAATTCCCGGGACTGTACGGAGATGCCGGAATTCTCCCAATTCGAACTCAATTGAAGCAACAATCAGTGCTGACGTTGGTCGGATTCCATCGCAAATTAGGATTAACTGCGGAGCAATTAGGGGAGTTATTATGTCTATTCGGGATATTATTGAGTTTATTTGGAATGATCCTTTGCTGTTTTAGACAACGTCTAACATTTATTTTCTTATGGGTAACTTATTACTCTCTGTACGCGGTCGGCCAAACGTTTATGAGGTTCCAGTGGGATATTTTGCTGTTGGAGGCGGGTTTATTGGCTATCCTTGCAGCACCATGGAGACGGCGGACAAACAGCCAGTACGTGGAAGACTCTAGTATTCCGATGTGGTTAATGCGTTGGTTGTTATTCCGGTTAATGTTCCAATCCGGTGTGGTTAAGTTGACATCACAGTGCCCAGAATGGTGGGGTTTAACAGCACTCAACTGGCATTATCAAAGCCAATGCCTCCCAACCCAGGCGTCTTGGTACTTCCACCACTTTCCTCCGTGGTTCCACCGTTTATCAGTGGTAGCAACCTACGTGATAGAAATCGCAACACCCTTTCTATTCTTTCTCCCTATTAGAATATGGAGACAATTAGCCTTCGTTCTTCAAATCCTTTTACAGTTATTAATTATGTTAACTGGAAGTTATAACTTCTTCAACATATTAACCATTATTTTATGTATTTCCTTGGATGTTTCAAAAAGGAAAAAAACGAACATTATTCCGATAAAATACACTGCGTTAATAGAATTAGTCATGGGTTTGATATCTTTGTGGTTTCTTCTCCTATTCACACATTGGATAACATCAGCTTTTAGTTTAGAGTTCGATGATAAATTTATTGTTCAGAGTAAAATATCTTTTTCGAAGTCTGATTTTAATTTTTGGTTAAGTAAGGCAGTTCTTATATCTATGTGGATGGGTGGGTTGTCGCTGGGATATACAATAGCTCGGACTTTATATACCGGAATAAACGGTGGTTTTTTATCTTCCTTCTGGTATCGGTTAAACATCCTTCTTATGTCCAGCATAGCTGTAGCAATATTCTCTATCAGTCTTGTTCCCCATGCGACTAGTCTACTGCCAAGGAACGAAGGATATAAACTTTTACCTAAAACTTTATTTACCTGGTACTCTGCAACCCAACAGTTCCATGTCGTCAATTCTTATGGCCTGTTCCGTCACATGACCGGGGTAGGAGGGCGTCCTGAGTTAGTTCTAGAATATTCGAATAGCAGTTTATCCGGTCCGTGGTCCGAGTATCAGTTTATATACAAACCAGGAAACGTTTCCTCACCGCCCCGACTTGCTACACCGCACCAACCTCGTCTTGATTGGCAGATGTGGTTCGCGGCTCTGGGCCGTTTCCAAGACAACCCCTGGTTTGCTGAATGCTATCTATCGGTTGCTACGCGGGCAACCGGAAGTGACTCAATTACTGGACCAATCACATGCGCAATCCGGTCAGGTCAAGTACATAAGAGGTGTCCACTATACCTACCGCTTTACTGGTCTGGAATCCGACCAATGGTGGGTTAGAGATTCTCGGAAGATATATGTTGGACCTTTAAGCGTTAATGACCAACAGTTAATGGATTATGTCAAACGTTCGGGTTTAACTAAACGAGCAGTTAGTAACTCAACATCTGTCTTTCCTACGTTTTATAAGGGCCTTCTTATGTGACTCTAACTTTGGGGAACATTTATGTTTCAAATTATTTCTTGTCGGTGTAGCTGGAATGCTTGTAAAGTACAAAGTGTAGGAATGTATTGAGAATTATATCATTTCAAAGGTATATAAAATACAGGTAATTTATTCTTTAAGGGGGGGGGGGGGGGGGGGGGGTAGCGCTACTACAAAATTTTTTTTTTTATTTCATCTGGGGGGGGGGGGGGGGATAGCGCTACTTCAATAATTTTTTTGCAAAAATATTTTTTTATTTCATCTGGAGCAGATTTTTATCAAGATTCCAAATTTGAAAAACTGTTTAGCAAGATCTGTCTTACTTCTCGAGATATGGCTGTCTGTCCGTTTTACTGTCGGTTTGTCCGTCAGTATGTCTGTCCGTCAATAAAAAGCAATACTATCTTTCTAAAAAATTCCCTGGTATGGGTTTATCGTGGTCGGTGACTTCGATTCTGTAAGCAATTAATCAAATTTGGCCTTGTCGGTTCTGTCTGTATGCCTGTCAGACTGTCTGTCAAATTATAACCGACAGTCTGACAACGAAACAGACAATTTGGAAGTCATCAAATGTTCAAATTAACACTCGAATTGTATTATGCGACCAAGAAAACCCTTATAGCTAAACTTTTAGCTCAATGGAGTGCCTATTTCTTATATTTGACAGACGGATTGTCTGAAAGACCGACATACAGACAAACTAGATTTCATTAAAAATGAAAACTGACTTATACATTAAATCAGCAACCAGAAAATCCCCATAGCAACAATTTTATCTGGTTTTATGCTTTCTTGTTGATAGATATATATTTTGACAGACATTCTCACATATTAACAGATAATTTTTGCGGGGGAAAGTTAAACTTTTAAAGGCAATTATCTCGGAATGGTATTTTTTCATTTCACCGAAATTTAAAATTTAAAATTTTTAATATTTTTACAAGAAATTTGGACAGAGTAACCACATGCCTGGTATCTTCAAAAGAATTGGTCAGAATTTTAAAATTTCTATCCTAACTAATTTTATTGGTTTCGAAATGTGAAAAATGCTATTTTTTTTTTTTAAAATAGGAAAATAATTAATTCATTTGATAATAAATTTGGAAATAATCAATATCAAAAACTTTTGACCAATACTTTTATTCAACCATATATCCTAATTATAAATACGAAATAACTAGTTATATAACTAATGTTTGTAAGAAGAGGAGTGTTTTTAGAAATAGTAATAATTTTATGCTAATAAATATCACTAAATTATTATAACTATATTACAAAAAAAATTTTTTTTTTTAAAACTACCTTCAGTTATCGATACCAAAAATTGTTCAATTTGGACAAAGTCTTGCCCTGTTACTATTGGTTTTTATTGACTGTGTCATTATGGCGCTACGACCCCCCCCCCCCCCCCCCCCCCCCCTTAAAGTTGCCTTTTTCCCGCTGTTTAAATCTCTCTGGAAGAACATCTTTCTCTTACATAAACATAGAATAAATAATTTATTTCGGGAAAAAGGGTACTGTAATGATACCCAATGAAAAATGCCTTTGTGTATCGCAAGTGATAATAAGGTGTCATGTGTTTTTATTGTGTCTTAATAACCAGCGATAGAGGAAAATTTACATGCGATTCTGAGCATGAGATTTGCATCAAAATGACACATTATTTCATGCATATGATTGACAACATGATAATTGGATTTGAATCACAACATATTTCACTCATGTGATTTACACGCATGTGATATTTTCCATTAGCCGACTGCCAGACAGTTTGTCACCATAATCATCAATCTCTCTCCTTGAAGTTACAACTAAGTCCAGGGTTGAATTTTCCACGGATTAATACGACTTGGCGAAAATTCCGATGGTGTGCTGCGGGTGCAATCCCAGGATATGTTGGTGTGTCCTTCTGTATGTATCTGTATGGTAGACTGGGGTCGAAATTCCGTTTCATTTTCTTAATGTGTGAGATGCTGAAAAATTAGTTATAAAAATAAAAATAGTAAAAAATTAGTGAGAAAGTCTTTCTTTCACAAATTATTTTTGAAAACAAATTTAAATATTACAGTTTACATTTTAATATACTTTTATTCCCTTTACTCACCTACAAATCTCAAGAACAGAATCCGTCATCGTCTTGATTTACAGGCCTCAAAATTTGAACTTTGCACTCGGTTACCTTGGCAACTACTGTAACATGATAAAAATTCCAGAAGGATGTTTTATTACATTTCCATAAACTTAATAATAATAATAATAAAATATTTATAGATCGCCTTTCAGATTAGAGTTTCAAAGCGCTTAAACTGGTGACCGATACTAAAAGTAAAAGTTAAATAAAAACACAGCATTATATACTGTAGTAATAAAAATTATTCAAAAAGTCTGTCGGTTAAAAATATGTTTTTTTTTAGTTCTCCTCTCCGTACTCTGTTTTCAACCGCTTCATAAAACTATCCACTGATGGTTCAGTTCGGGTATCTATGGGGAGTGAGTTCCATATAGATGGTGCTCATCATATAACTTAGTCATCATATCCACCTAACCATAATTAGCAGTTAAGAAGTTCATAAGGAAATGTTATGAAAATAGTTTCCCATATAAAAGAAAGTTCGGCCCACGCTATTACAGAAATCCGCTCGCTGCATGATCTGTGTACAGTATATACATGTACTACACCTTGATGGGTATCCAAGGTGTAATGGCAGAAAATGACGGGGATTTGAATTATTACTATTTTGGAATAATTAATATTTATTTGGGGGATTTGTCTAGTCTAGTAACCACAAGCTTTTTATTTCGCATAATTCAATTTCGATGACTAGGAATGCATTACAAGCTGAATAAATTTGATTTGATTTGGTTGATTGCAGAGTTCAACACACGATGCACAATCTCCAACATATTATTTTCTGATTTCTAAAAATTCCCTCTATTTATTTGAAGTTGTTGGCGAAAGATCTTCAAGTTTAGCCTTCGGGAGCTAAAATCACGACAATAGCAACCGCGGGCAGATAAGATCTATACGGGACAATTCCAATTTGTAATATATTAATATGTGTAGGCCTATTAATAACTAGAATTTATTTAACTGTAACCTACTGTAGTTATTATACCGGTTATTCCGCTATCAAATAATATGTACTATTTGGTCAGGTCAGGTATTTTAGGTCATTGATCAAGAAAACTTGCCACCTCCATGCAGCATAAAGGAGGTGCCACCTGTAGCTGCATAGACCCTCTTACTAGGGCAAATCTGGTCCTGTAACTAGGACCCCCTTCGTTCTGGGATAAGGACGCCCTTGGTCCTGGATTAAGGACCCATATACTTGGCTGCAGGGGTATATGGCCTGGCCAGGCAGATGGTGATCTACCAATGGCTGGTTAGGAGTAGAGTGTTCTCATGTCCACTCTGAGGGCACTTCACTGCGACCTGCACCTGGCAGCAAGGGTACAGGGCATGACCCAGCAGATGAGCTGCAACAGCCAATGGTGGGTCATGTACGCCAGAGTAGATATGGGTGATGGGCCTCATATCTGATTCCATTGCGACACCCACCCTGTGGAATGGCAAACCAGGGTGTGGTATTTGCCCCGAGAGCTGACTCGGCAAAAAAGCACCCCCCAACCCCCACTATGGATTACATTAGCAATGCGGAGGTCCGGCCACTAGAGGCCAGTGGAAGTACCGGACACAATCGGCCTCACAGGCGTCAGTTAACTCCTGACCGGCTGCCTGTCTCACCCCCTACTGGAGAGAGAGCAGCCAAAAATTCTTTGAGTCCCGTTCCTGATGACCTTTCTGGCCCAAACCCTGGGTCACCAGGGAGGCCAGATTGTGATGGGGAGAGGGATTCTGGAGTTGGAGGCTACTCTCATGTTCCACCCCGACCAACAAAGCCATTGGTGAATCTGAGGCAAGTCACTAGACTAGCCTCAGTAAACACCCTAACACTCGGGTCCCCAATGCGACAAGGTGAGCTGACTGCCTTGGCAGATAAGCTTTCTCTTAGCGCAGTGGGTGTTCAAGAGCACCGAATGCAGACTGGACAGACTGATGAGGTTGTGATTAAGGACATGGGGGGCGGTTGGCGACTCGCCCTTGCGTCAGCAGATGATAGTGGTAATGGTGGAATTGGTCTATTGATGAATCCAACTGCACATGCAGCATTGGACAAAATAGACCAAATCTCTAACTGCATCATCCGTTGCCACTTCTCATGTTCTGGAAGACTGGCTAAGAAGTTTCCTAAGGTGGTTCTGATTGTGTGCTACTCTCCAACTAGTGTTGCCCCTGTAGAGGAGGTGGAAAATTTCTACCAGAATCTACAAGCAGCAACTGATGGAGTGGATCAGCATGCATTCTTAACATTCCTGGGAGACTTTAATGCAAGTCTGCATCAATCACCTACATCGCCCTGGGTCTATAGCAATAGTGTTAACCGAAATTCTGTCCATCTTCAGGATTTTATCTCTGGAAATGGATTGTTTTCGGCTGGAACCCAGTTCAAGAAGCGAACTGGAAAGCTATGGACTCATAGTGGACCCAGTGGTCACAAGTCCCAGATAGACCATATTCTGTTTCGTAGGAAATACAGGAGCTCTATACAAGACTGTAATGCATTTACACTTCGACCCTTCTCCAGTGATCACCGCCTTATTGTGGCCAAGGTAAGACTTAGTCTGCGTGCTAGCAGAACAACGAAATCTGCCTTGCCACGGCATGACTGGTCCTCTCTGTTGCAACAGCCAAGTGTGAGATCCAGCTTCACACTACAGCTGAGCAACAGGTATGAGGCTCTTGCCTCTGAGGCGGCAGATCACTGTGAGGGCTATACTGCCTTTACAGAAGCAGTTAAGTTAGCAGCTGCAGAAACAGTTCCTGTTGTGACGGGATCTACGGATCCCGGTTTATCCGTTTGGGTTTTCTATCCACGCGTCCCCGCCGTGTGTGAAAGGTAAAAGAGTTCTGATGTTGGGTAATATGTATAAAGGTATAATAGTCTGACAGTTGATATAATATAGTATGACACAATAGGTAATATATAATGGCGGTAGCGGACGGTGACAGAAGTCCCCGTTCCACCCTACTGATCTGATTGAGTAAACTGAATGATATGATTACAGGTTACTGGTTATATTGCACGGTGGCCTTATTGCTACTCAATCGATGCCTTTCCCCCCTCTGATTGGTTGATACCCCTGTTGGCACCCTTTGGAGTGTTTCCCTTCACTCCCTGTGTTCTCTCTCGGTTAGGGGTTTGGCCCCTGACCCCTATTGTGTGTGCCTCCTTCCCACTCTTATTGGGATGGCACGAGTTGGTTAATTGCCCAATCTCGTGGCTCCCAATATTGCTTATCGGCTAATAACTTTATGGGGTGTTGGCGGGATTGAATAAGCTAACACTCCCCACCATGCTATCTTCCCGGTAAGAAGATAGCATCAACCAAAAAGTGCGTTACAATCCCGCTGGATCCCGATCTAGCATCGGGTGTGGGGTGGAAATCTTTTCTCTCGGAGTCGGCTTTCCAGGCCGCTCCCTCTGGGTATGATAACGCTACCCTTTACGCCTGGCGTCCATGTCGGGCCGATCGTGCTCGTCTCTCACACGATTTTTGTTTCCCCAACACTTTCGCCCTTGACTCTACTCTCCTTTCACTCTACTCTCGGACTTCTCTGTCCCTTACTCAGCCTCTTACTCCTTCCCCCCCACGCTTGAATTGCGCTCACACTATCTCCATACCACCTCTCGCTATCTCTCTTGCCACTCCCTAAGGCTTTAATCTCTAATGCTACCCCTGTGCTATCATACTATCTACCTACTGCTTACTAACTCTGACTATCTAACTAACTCTGCTAACTACTAACTCTTACCACTTCTAGCTCTAACTGAGAGCCTCTAACTTTCTACTGACTCTAACTCTCTACTAAGTCTAACTAACTCCTACTAACTTTCTACTTCTACTAACTCTACTTGACTCCTCTGAGTCTACCAACTCTGCTAACTAGCTCTACTAACTCTACTCCACTAGCTCTGCTAACTCTACTCCACTAGCTCTGCTAACTCTACTAACTAGCTCTACTAACTCTACTCCACTCTTCTAACTACGTGGCGCTTGCGGTGCCCACAACCCCTTTACTATATGGCACCCTATGTGCCCTCTCTGCTCTACTCTACTACCTGGCACCCTATGTGCCCTCTCTACTACACTACTACCTCTCTAACTTACTACCTGGCACCCTATGTGCCCGTCTCTACTCTTCTACTCTCTGGCACCCTATGTGCCCGTCTCTACCCCTCTACATCCCCTTTACGTCTCATCGCCTACACGTGACGCTCTGAGTGCCGGCAGAGTGGGTACGTTAATTATGTGAACTACTACTGACTCTACTAACTCTACTAACTCTCTTCTAACTCTACTAACTGGCACCCTATGTGCCCTCTCTACTACTCTACACTATCTCTAACTCTCTAACTCTACTACCTGGCACCCTATGTGCCTTCTCTACTACTCTACTCTATCTCTAACTCTCTAACTCTACTACCTGGCACCCTATGTGCCTTCTCTACTACTCTACTCTATCTCTAACTCTCTAACTCTACTACCTGGCACCCTATGTGCCTTCTCTACTACTCTACTCTATCTCTAACTCTCTAACTCTACTACCTGGCACCCTATGTGCCCGTCTACTACTCTACTCTTTTTGTGCCCGGCACCTCTTGTGCCCGGCACCCACCCTAATTAACATACCTCGCTCTTACATCAAACACATCATCACGCCCGTGCCCCACTAAGTTCAGCGCATTCCCTACTAACTCTAACTACGTGGCGCTTACGGTGCCCACAACCCTCTACTGCTACTACTAACACCCCTAACTAGCGGTACTACGTACCCTCTTACTACTCTAGCTCTCTCTACTAGCTAGCGGTACAACGTACCGTACCCTCTTACTACTCTAGCTCTCTCTACTAGCTAGCGGTACAACGTACCCTCTTACTACTCCTACTCTCTAGCCGGTACTTACGTACCCTCTAACTCTTACTCTCTAACCGGTACTTACGTACCCTCTAACTCTAACTAACTAGCGGTACTTACGTACCCTCTAACTCTAACTCTAACTAACGGTACTACGTACCTTCTAACTCTAACTCTAACTAGGTACTACGTACCTTCTAACTCTAACTCTAACTAGGTACTACGTACCTACTAACTCTCTAACTATCGGTACTACGTACCCTCTAACTCTAACTAGGTACTACGTACCTACTGACTCTCTAACTAACTCTAGGTACTACGTACCTACTAACTCTCTAACTCTAGGTACTACGTACCTACTAACTCTAACTCTAACTAGGTACTACGTACCTACTGACTCTCTAACTAACTCTAGGTACTACGTACCTACTAACTCTCTAACTCTAGGTACTACGTACCTACTAACTCTCTAACTATCGGTACTACGTACCTATTAACTCTAACTCTAACTAGGTACTACGTACCTACTAACTCTTACTAACTCTCTAACGGTACTACGTACCTACTTAACTCCTACTCTCTAACGGTAGAGAGACTCTCTAACTCTTACTCTAACACTAACTATCAGTGCTAACTGACTAACTAACTAACTCTGACTCTTAGGTACTACGTACCTCCTAAATAACTCCTAACTACCTAACTTCTACCTACTTTATTATTTAATTATTTTATTTAATTAAATAATTATTTTATATTTTGTGCGTGGGAAGGGCGTCTCGCCCTCATTCCCACCCCCCTCAGTCCAAAACTTTGGACGACTAAAAACTCTCACGTGCCCCTTCTTCCGGTAGGCACTCTCCTGCTGCCCTCCTATACGTCCTCTAACTCTTCGCCACACTCTCTTCGGTGCTACCTTTGCTGGCCTCCCCCTTCGTATGTGCGCTGGCATTAAGGCCCTCGACGACCCCCGCTCGTCCCTCGGTATACGCGGTGTCTGCCCATGTAATGCCCCCTCGCACTGTGTCAGTCCTGCGTGTGTATGCAACACGCCTCCTTCTACTTTCCCGACTCCCTTATGTTTGCTAATGGGCTTCTCTGCCCCTGGTTTAGTCCTTTCATATCCTCTCCCTTTCCAACACTCTCCGGATCTGTGTCCTTTTACCACACATCGGTGACATAGTCCGTTTGCGTCTGTGTAGGCTACACGATCTCGTTTGGGCAACGCTTGCCAGTACTTGCAACTCCTGGTCTTATGGGTTCCGTCCCGATGTAATTGACATTGGAATCCTGGATTATAGCGTTTCCTGTATAGTCCTTCACGTATCGCGCTTAGGTTTATATGTACCGATTTAATGTTTTGGTTGTCTAGACTCGGCCTACTGGGTATATTGGGATTGTGTTTATTATATATAGTGTTATTTTCTTTCTGTCCCTGCCACGGTGTGGCCCTACTACCAGCTAACTGTGGACTGGTAGTCCCCTGTATGGCCGCGTGTGGTGGTGACTGTCCGCACGACCTGCTCTCGTCCAGGGAGTTCGATATTCTTGCTCCTATCGGGGTATATTGTCGATATTGTGATGGGGGAATGTCACCCTGTCCCCCCCCAGCCGGTATGTTTGGTACTGGGGTTGATGTTAATACGTTGGGGCCCATTCGTCTATCTCCAATAACTCCCCCCTCCCCTGGATATATGTTATGTCCCTGTGTATTATAGTCATGCTGCTGTACCGATATAGGCCTACCCACTTCTTGCCTACCTACCGGTATGTACTCCGCGGCTCCCGGGTTTAACCCCGTCGCTCGCGCTACCCCATCGCCTACTCTATCCCTCCCAGCATGGCCTATAATAGTATGTGCAGTAAGGCCTACAGTATGTCCTGCAGTCTGCATGTGCCCTTTCGAACCGAAGTTTAATCTTCGCGAATCTCGAATCTCCCCGCGACTACCGTACTCTCGATCGGCAGCTACATCCCGTCGGGAAGCCTCTCTTCGATCCCCTGTCCTGCTCTCGTCTTCGTATTGGTACCTCCTGTACCCCTCTCTTGGCGTGCGGTGCGTTTCTCCGGGGCGACGGCAATCTCCCGAAGTTCGACCCCACTGGCTCCCTGACTCCATCTCTACTGTCGACGGTCCGTTATCCGTCCTCGCACTGCTATCGTTCGTGGCGACACTTCTTCTACTATCTTCCCTTCTTCTCTTTTCGGTGCAGTATTCCGGCTCGTGAGATCTCTCGTCGACCTCCCGGTTAAACTCCACTGTTCTTCTTCCCTCTTCTAATCGGGCTCGACGCTTCGTCTGCCCTCTCGCGACGTCAACCTGCTTCTCTCTGCTCGATCGCACGCCGCTGGGGATACTCGCAATCCCCCTATTACTTTCCGTCGCCGGTTGTTGCGGTTTACCTATTTCGGCCCTCGCATTATCCGCTGACGGCTGTGGGACACTCCCTGCCCCCCCTCTCTCTCTACTAATCTCTCGCGGTGGGGTGCCCGTAGCCCCCCCCCCCCCACCCGCCACTTCTAACTTCACTACCTCTTACTACACTTCTACACCCCTCTTGTGGGGCATTCTCTGCCCCCCCTCTCTCGCCACTAGTCTTACGTGGTGGGGCGCCCGTAGCCCCCCCCCACTCGCCACATCTAACTTCACTATCTCTTACTTCGTCTCTACACCCCTCTCTAGTCGACGCACTGTCTCTACCACGGTTGGGTCTATTCACCCCCGCCTCTCTCTCTACTACTGCGTGGCCCATCAGGCCTACTTCGGGTTGGCTCAACCCCGCTACCTCCTGCCTACTAACTGCGTGGCCTACCAGGCCGCCGCCGGGTTGGCTCAACCCTGCCACCTCCTGCCTACAAACTACGTGGCCTACCAGGCCCCCGTCTGCCGGGTTATGTACGTCCGACACGCTCACATTAATAGCACCACTCCCAATACCACTTGTTAAATCAATCAAACTATTGGAATTTGAAACGGGACTTAAATTATTTAAATTAGAACTATTTGAATTTTCAAAATTTAAACTATTATTCGCATTATTTGAATTATTCTGAATATTTAAATTAACGTTATTATTTGAATTTAAGTTTAAATTTAAATTACCACTACCAGGCAAAATATTATTTCCTGTAATAAAGGGATTAGGGTTATCTACTACGGTACTATTAATATTAACATTTCCTAACGTACTACTATTACCCCCCCCGCCCGTACGGCTACACCAGTTCTGGTTCTCCCGCCCGGTGCCTGTAAGTGGGGTCTCACTCTCTGATATCTCCAACCGCGCCAGTTCTAGTCGGCGCCGTTTAAGTTTGGCTTGATATTGCGCAAGCCTCCCTAGCACGGCATGCAACTCATCCCGCCTGCACTCACCCTCTATCCCCGACTCTCGCGTATTCTGCCCGGCCAACTCTGCCTCTCTAGCAATCATTTCAAGCCGCCTCGCCGGCTCGCTCTCTACACCCATCTCTAGCTCTCTACACTCCTTGGCCCTCTCTCTAAACTCCTCGGCTTTCTCTCTATACTCCCTCTCCAACTCTACAGCCTCCTCTGAGAATGTGGTTTCCCTTCTCAATTGCCACTCTAACCATTCCTGCTTACTCGCAGCCGTTTCTAATTTATACTCTATGCGTTCACTCTGTCGCACCCGTCTTTCTTTTACGGAGGATGTAGCAGACTTATCGGTTGCGACGGACTCCCGTCGCCCCTCCGTCCCACTAACTTTCCCCCGCTTCCCGGAACTTCCTCCGACCGACGAGACCGAATCCTCGGAATTAACCTCGGATTCGCCCTCCCCAGGTCTTCTAACTCTTACTTTCACTCCCCGGGCATCGACTAAGTATGGCCCTACGTACACTACGCTAGGTTCCATACCCCCACATTCCCATAGTTCAATCAGTTCGTTGACAACTCCCCTCGTCCTCTCCTCGGCTAATTCTCTCTGCCCAAAACACACTAGGTGATCAAAGTATCTGTTCGACTCACCTAGTCCTTTCCTCAGTCTCACCTCGTCTACCTTCGCCCCCTCCTTGGCCTCTCTCAGTTGCTCCCGGGTCGCGAAGTAGGCCCGTCGAAGTCGATCAGAAACCCCGACGTCCTCGTCGCCGACCTCTCTTCCGTCTCTCCGGGTCCGACGTCGTACCGACGGCCCCACCGTCGCCGTTCCGGTGGACCGTTCGTCGTCCTCGGCCTGTGGCTGGCCGGTGACATCGGTATGTCGACCCTCGCTCCGCGTCGACTCGTCTTTCTCTTCTCCTCCCTTCTCGTCTCCTTCCCTCGACTCGCTCTCCGGTTGTAGACGACCCCCCACATCTTGGTTCGGCGGGTTGCTCGTTGTCGACGTGGCGTCAACCTGCGTCGACGTGGTCGGCGTAGCATCGATCGGCGTCGTGGGTTCGTATCGTCTCGCCGTGGCCTCGCGGATCGTTAGATCGTCGTCCGGGGTCCGCGGCGGTGTCGTTCCTCTCTCTCTCATCGTCGTCTTTGGTAGCTGGTCGTCGCTAGCTAGGACGGTAGCTCTATTCTATCTCTGTCAGGGCAGCTGGGCGGATCTAGTTCTGTCACTGTGACGGGATCTACGGATCCCGGTTTATCCGTTTGGGTTTTCTATCCACGCGTCCCCGCCGTGTGCCGTGTGTGAAAGGTAAAAGAGTTCTGATGTTGGGTAATATGTATAAAGGTATAATAGTCTGACAGTTGATATAATATAGTATGACACAATAGGTAATATATAATGGCGGTAGCGGACGGTGACAGAAGTCCCCGTTCCACCCTACTGATCTGACTGAGTAAACTGAATGATATGATTACAGGTTACTGGTTATATTGCACGGTGGCCTTATTGCTACTCAATCGATGCCTTTCCCCCCTCTGATTGGTTGATACCCCTGTTGGCACCCTTTGGAGTGTTTCCCTTCACTCCCTGTGTTCTCTCTCGGTTAGGGGTTTGGCCCCTGACCCCTATTGTGTGTGCCTCCTTCCCACTCTTATTGGGATGGCACGAGTTGGTTAATTGCCCAATCTCGTGGCTCCCAATATTGCTTATCGGCTAATAACTTTATGGGGTGTTGGCGGGATTGAATAAGCTAACACCTGTATACCCTCGAAACAGGAAAAGGGCCCCCTGGACTGACAACAAAATTCAGAAGTGCCGAAATGACCTTCATAAGGCGCAGAAAGAGTCCCGACTCAAACAGACTACAGCGGCCAAGAATGCAGTTAAAGCTGCATCTAGGTCCCTGAACAGGCAGTACTCTGTTAATCTACAGGAGCTAATAAACCAACAGGTTGATGCCATCAATGATTCTGACGACAGCAGGCAATCATCCCAGGCATGGAAATCGATGAATCTGCTTACTGGGCGGAAAAGCCAACCAACCACCAAGGTTAAGGCTGAATCACCAGCCGATCGCCTCAATGGTTGGAAAGCCCACTTTGAAAAGCTCCTCAATAATGACAGGGTATTGCCTGATAACTTTATAGAAGTAAAAGTGTCTGAGTCTGTACTCCCAGATATTCCCATTGGCGATATCTCCTTTGCAGAAGTGAAGGCTGCTGCAAAGAGCATTAAGACCAATCGTGCCAGTGGAGTAGATGGTGTTCCCCCTGAGGTCTTTAAAATACCTGAGTGTTTAAAGCTCATCTATCCCATCATAGTAGACATGTACCGTACAACAAGAGTCCCACAAGAAATGAAAACAAATAAGTTGGTGCCAGTTCCCAAGAAGGGCAACCTAACACTCTATGGTTCTTTTCGGGGAATCTCATTGATCTCGATTGCTGCAAAACTATACAATAGAATTCTATTAAATCGCATCAGGGATCCCATTGAGAGACTGCTACGTGGAAATCAGATTGGGTTCCGTAAAGGTCGTGGGACCATGGAGCCCATTTTAGCACTTAGAAGGATAATTGAAGAGTTATCAAAAAAGAAAGACAGGCATCTGGCTGTTATCTTTGTTGACTTCTTCAAGGCCTTTGATTCAGTCTCTCGCTCACGTATGTTCAGCATACTTTCATTATATGGGATTCCTGATGAAATTATTGCAGCAATCAGATCAGTATACGATGGTTCGACAACATTTGTGTCTACTGTTGACGGTGACACAGAACCATTTGAAGTGTTATGGGGCGTCCTCCAAGGAGACACACTTGCACCATTCTTGTTCATTATTGTGGTTGACTATGTTCTACGCATGTCCTTAGATCATCATAATGATGATGGGGTGATGATAACTCCACCTACTGGCTCCAGAAGTCGAGGAAATCCTGCCAAGTACCTAACTGATCTAGACTTTGCTGATGACTTAGGAGTACTCTCAGAATCATTAGAGGGAGCCCAGCGGCTCCTCAGCTCATTAGAACATGCTGCTTCTAGTGTTGGTCTTTTTATTAACTCCAGAAAGACCAAAATTCTGACAGTTAACTTTGAAAGTCCTCAGCAAGTCTCTGATCGGATGAGCATAAGCTCAAAGGATGGTATGCTTGAGCATGTGGACGACTTCTGTTACCTGGGATCATGGATCCGGAAGTCAGGTGAGGACCTTCGAATACGTAAGGGAAAGGCATGGGCAGCCTTGAATAGGCTTTCCAGGATTTGGAAGTCACCTACAGTAGAATTAATCGGAAACTTAAGGTCCGATTATTTAGAGCAGCAGTAGTTCCAGTACTCCTCTACGGGAGTCCATGCTGGGCTCTAACTGCTGAGGACACCAAATCTCTGGATGGCACATTCACAAGAATGCTACACCGGGTACATTGTGTCAAGTACAATGCACACATCTCCAACCAGACACTATATAACATTGGAGGTGTCTCATTGGTTCCCCCAAGCTTGACACTAGAACAAAATCGCCTCCGCTTTGCAGGATATTGCTTTCGCCGTGAGGACCAGCCAGTGCATAATCTTGTACTTTGGCAGCCTCATGGAGTGAATAAGCATGGTGGACAGCCCATGACTTTCTTGAGACGCATCTTAAAGGACACTGGCCTTAAAGATGCGGATGATCTAGCAAATGTCATGGGTGATAGGGAGTTGTGGCGGTGCAATTTTGTTGACAAGCCGGCACAGCATTCTTAAAAATGCAGCTGCAATGCAGCATGCCGATCCTAGTAGTAGTAGTAGTAGTACTTTCACTATATTACTAACCCAGACTGTGAGTTGATGAGAGCCAATCGGTAAGCTACTGTTCCTCACCACCATACTTCGTGGCTCGTCGCTAATAACACACACCATCGCCAACAATAATAATGCTAATTTACGAACATACTGTATTAAACTCTAACCAATCAATGTCAACCATGACAGCAGCCAGATACCACTGACCAATGAAATCGTTTGATTGGGCCTACTTTTATTCCTTAAATTTTTTCTATAAAGTATACAAACGATATGTCAATAATAAGTTTCATCTTTTTAGATAAATTTAACTTCTTTTAAAATTTTGTTTCGAAAAGATTCGCTCTATTTTTCTTCAAATTCTTTCAACTTTTTGAAAAATCATGTATTACATAACAATTTGTGTAATTATAATTTGTTTGTTATTTAATATTTCTGCATCATCTTATAAAGACGGTTAGTGTCCTTCAGCTAGACCTACATTCCACCACTACTTAAACGTCGTTAAATATTTACAGCACGTTTATGCTTTGATGCGCTCTATCATATCAATAGGCGTAGGCCTACTTACATATGGCAACACGAGATACAGTACACGTTCGTGGGGCGTCGCGCAGCACGCGTACTTGAGCAAGTTCGATTTGATCTTGAGTCAAAAGTTCGAGATCTATTTTCAATAATAATGTAACTTTTGCTCTAGTATGCCCAAAATTTGGTTGTAAATGGTTAAAATCTTCAAAAGTTATTTACGAATGAATTTTTCATTACAGACGGACAGACATTAAATTTTGCTCTATTTACTAATTACAATTGTGCTCTTAGGCTCGCCCTGACTGCGTGGCTCGCCCCACAGTGCAGTATATCCAATTATAGAATTCGGAAAATTCCTACAATCAACTGCCCCATCAGCTGTCTGCACAACATTCTGCACTAAGTGTCTCCAGAAGGTACCGCAACAGGTGTCTACAGGAAGTGTATCCACAAGGTGTCTGTAACAGGTGTCGGCTTCGGCCAGGTGTCTGTAGCAGTTGTTGGCTCCGGCCAGGTGTCTGTACCAGATATCGGCTTCAGCCAGGTGCCTGTACCAGGTGTCGGCTTCGGCCAGGTGCCTGTACTAGGTGTCGGCTTCGGCCAGGTGTCTGTAACAGGTGTCGGCTTCGGCCAGGTGTCTGTAACAGGTGTCGGCTCCGGCCAGGTGTCTGTACCAGGGGTCGGCTTCGGCCAGGTGCCTGTAACAGTTGTCGGCTACGGCCAGGTGTCTGTACCAGATGTCGGCTTCGGCCAGGTGCCTGTACCAGGTGTCGGCTTCGGCCAGGTGTCTGTACCAGGTGTCGGCTGCGGCCAGGTGTCTGTAACAGGTGTGGCTTCGGTCAGGTGTCTGTAACAGTTGTCGGATCCGGCCAGGTGTCTGTACCAGATGTCGGCTTCGGCCAGGTGCCTGTACCAGGTGTCGGCTTCGGCCAGGTGTCTGTAACAGGTGTCGGCTTCGGCCAGGTGTCTGTAACAGGTGTCGGCTCCGGCCAGGTGTCTGTACCAGGGGTCGGCTTCGGCCAGGTGTCGGTTTCGGCCAGGTCTCTGTAACAGGTGTGGCCTCGGCCAGATGTCTGTACCAGGTGTCGGCTTCGGCCAGGTCTCTGTAACGGGTGTGGCCTCGGCCAGATGTCTGTACCAGGTGTCGGTTTCGGCCAGATGTCTGTACCAGGTGTCGGCTCCGGCCAGGTGTCGGCTCCGGCCAGGTGTATGTACCAGGTGTCGGCTTCGGCCAGGTGTCGGCTCCGGCCAGGTGTCTGTACCAGGTGTTGTCGGCTTCGGCCAGGTGTCTGTAACAGGTGTCGGCTTCTGCCAGGTGTCTGTAACAAGTGTCGGCTTCGGCCAGGTGTCTGTACCAGGTGTCGGTTCCGGCCAGGTGTCTGTACCGTGTTGGCTTCGGCCAGGTTTCTGTACCAGGTGTCGGCTTCGGCCAGGTGTCTGTACCAGGTGTCGGCTTCGGCCAGGTGTCTGTACCAGGTGTCGGCTTCGGCCAGGTGTCTGTACCAGGTGTCGGCTTCGGCCAGGTGTCTGTACCAGGTGTCGGCTTCGGCCAGGTGTCTGTACCAGGTGTCGGCATCGGCCAGGTGTCTGTACCAGAGGTGTCGGCTTCAGCCATGTGTCTGCACGTGGATCCTCCGCCTTCGACCGACTGTTTGCTTGCTTTAATCTTATTATTCTCGCAGCTGTGGGTTGTGTTGGTATATGATTATTACCTAAAATTAATGCCGTCTAGGCCCAATATGTCTTGCAGAATAATACAGTCTAAGGCTTCGCTCACTTCGTGGCTCGCCCCACAGTATTTACTTATTTTATTATTATTTTATTCCCATCAATTTAGATAACGATATTTGTTCGATCTGCGATCAAATAAATTATGATATGGGAAAATCAGCACTACTGAGACAGAAAGAATTAATTAATAAATTTTGCGGTTAGTAAATATCATATTATTAATTATTATATTACAGTATGTAATTGTAATATACTGTATTATATTATATATAGTGTATATATAGTATACCGGTATATCATTTAAAATTTTAAAATATTGGATTGGTAGCAGCTGTGAGGGTAAGATTAGCTTTTTAAAAAAAATATTGTGATAAAATTACAAAACAAATCAAATCTCTTCTACAAATACATTTCCGTTATCATACAGTACACATTTATTTGTTTCCTAAATGTACTGTAGGCCTATTATAGTACTATTACTATATTATATATATATATAATATCTATAATAATAATCTATAATACTATTTGTAGGCCTATAAAATATGCATAATATATACCGGTACATAGATAATATAAATATTTTAAATAAATAATGTAATATGATTTGAATGCCTTTGAATTAATAACGGGTTAACCCGTAGCCTACTTCAAATCAAGATAGTCCACCATCTTACACTGACTCTATCAGATAGGATGAGGGCAATATGTAGGCCTAGGCCTACTATGCAATAAAGTACTGATTGTTGAACTGGTATGTAAATAAAGTTGCATATTATGGTAATGATTACTATAATAGCCATGCATACATTATTTTCATAAATAATGTACGAATTTTTGTATAAGTAGGGCCTATAATAGGCCCACTCGTAACTGTGATTTTTGTATAAGTATATTGTTTCATAGTGTTTTACATGCCCACTCGTGTTTTATACCGTAACTGTGATATTTGTATAAGTATATTGTTTCATAGTGTTTTACATGCCCACTCGTGTTTTATACCGTAACTGTGATTTTTGTATAAGTATATTGTTTCATAGTGTTTTACATGCCCACTCGTGTTTTATACCGTAATTGTTATTTTTGCAGACTCGATATGTCCTTCTCCCCTATCGTATTTCCCTTTGATTCCGCGAAACACGAGATCCCGAGTTCGGGGAATACTCTAAGCTAAGAGATGAGGCAGCAGTCAGTCTGAACTTTACAAAACGATGAATATTTTAATTACTGTCAGTATGACAATTAATTAATATACAGAATTAACAATTATTGAATGTTATTGAATGTATATTTATTAATGTTCTAATAATTATTATTAAAAATTTAACTTGCGAAATATCAGTTTTTATATGTGTCCGTTGATACAGTATACACTATAATCCCTAAGAAGTCTACATTGTCCGTTGGGGTCAAGGGATTTGAGTTGGCCTAGGGTTTTGTGGTGATTTACTGTTGAATTAACTCAACAAACTGGCAACTATCGGCAGAGGCGTAGCGAGCTCTTCTGGCGCCCGGGGAAATGAAGCTGAGATAGCCCCCCCCCCCCCCCCCCCCCCCTACAATAATTTAAACTTTTATTTTACATTTTTCCCTTATGACACATGTCCTGTATATACTGTATCACAATCCCTGAATTTTCACTGATTTGTCTTATTCTTGTACAATAATACCCTGACATTTGGTTGGCATTTCAGCGCCCCTGGGTGAGTGCGACCGGGGGAACATCCCCCCCCCTCGCTACGCCTCTCACTATCGTACGCCCATATAAATCTCAACGAAATTAGATATTATTACAGATTTGAAATACTTTCAACCTCATCTTTCAAAAAAATACATCAAACCACTATGATGTTAAGAAGAATATCGACGGAGATACGTTTCTTTTTAAATCTTTTAGGTATATTATATTGATAGCAAAGTAGGTATAGGTAAAACTAATTCTTTCAAAATTTAGTCGATAGAAAAAAATTAGTGTAGACCCTACAGTTTACCTAAATTAGAACACTATATTCAAGTCGGCAGCAGGGCTGTAGGCCATGGATAGGCGGAAGGTAATCAACCAACGGCTAGACATGCTGACAAGGTCGGCGGAAGGTAATCAACCAACGGCGATCCACTGCGAAGACGCTTGTAGGAGTTGCGACCACAAGCGGTTTACTCCCGCAACTGAAAGATATGTGTCCGAGTTCGCTCGACCTAGTAGTAGTATATTCAAGGAGATGAACTAACTTAACATACTAACTACAGTAAGTGATTGTTCATAAAATAGCACTTTATAGCGTTACGCCGCGAGTGAGTAACAAAATTTTAAAGTGCTAATAATGGCGAATCGAAATATTGATTTGTAGAGAATTATTTGTACTGTACAGAAGTTATGGCTTAATATTCTAGAACAGCATAATAATGACGCAGTGACATACTGGAAATACATACCGGTAGTAAATGTATGAAGTAGGGACATACTGAGAAATATTGTCACACTGCGATATAAAGTTGGAAAATGTGACGCCCTGGCGATTTGGTAGTGAAAATTAATTCCATATCAATGAATAATAATTATTAATATTTAATACAACCCGTTCGATCGTTCTTACCTATGTATCTACAGTTCTACCTGCCAATAATAAATATATTAGAAAAGAAACAAGTCAAAATTATATCAGTAAATAAAATCATGGTGTGTTTGCTAATTCGAGTCATATTTGGGTTATCTGTTCCTATCTGTGTCTATAATCGGCATGCTGCATTGAAACTGCACATAGAGATACTATGCCGGCTTAACAAAAACATTTTGTCACCAACATGCAATCCACAATTGGCAAGTCCAATGCAGCGTGCACCAAGAATGCTATGCCGGCTTATCAATAAGATTGCACCGCCACAACTCCCTATCCCTCATGATTTTCCCGAGATCATCCGCATCTTCAAGGCCAGTGTCCTTTAAAGATGCATCTCAAGAAAGTCATGGGCTGTCTACCATGCCTATTTTCCCCATGGGCTGCCAAAGGACAAGGGTGTGCACTGACTGGTCCCCACGGTGAAACCAAGTTATCTGTTTAATCAGGACCAAAAATCGAGATGCGGAAGGATGTTAATGCATTACTTTTATCGAAACAAAAATTAAATTATCCGGAATAAATTTAAACTATTCAACTAGTAGGTAAACACGGTTCCCCTTTTTCCCTGATTAGTTTTTCCGCTTCCTTCGGCTGAATTACAATTAATCTATTTATAAAGTAAAGCTATAAACTGTTTCACGTAATTGGTTTTTTGTACTAAATGAAGCGCGATTGATTACCTTTACATCCTTATTTGGAGTCATGGATTCCGTTAATGGCGTACGATATTATCATCAATGTTTGTATAGCTCAATGCCATAATTAATGTACCAAGGTCCTTTATCATGCCAGCCCAGACAGCATAATGTAACTGTGACTTGTGTTCGTTAATTTTTTATAAAATTGTTTCAGTTTCTCTGTGTATATATATTGAGTACATTAATTTTGTAATATAGAATAAATAACGTGAACAACCGAATTAAAGACCTCTACAACAGTCTACAAGGACAAAGTTAATTAATTTATAATCATTTTATTACGTGAGAAAAAAAGGTAACATTTTTCGTTATACCCGAGGCATTTTATTTACCGAGCGTCGGCGAGGTAAATAAAGGGTCGAGTATTTTGGAAAAAACAATTTCTACCTTTTTTCCATGTAATACGTAATTTTATTCTTAAATTGGTTCTTTTTTGTTGCTTAATTCTTTAATAAAATATAAGATAGTGTTACAAAATTAATTGAACTGCAGTATTTTACTATGTTGCTTCCATAGTTACTGCAATTCCAATTAATGTACTCTTCAACTCCTGATGCTACCTTACTCAGTGTTAAATAATTTTTTAGTGTTCTCGAATATTTATTAGGTAACTAGAGAGCCGCTTAACTACAAACCAATATTGGATATGGATATTGAGTTCCGTTTTGGAGTTCCCCTTGCAGACATTAAAGTTACAATAACCTTTGAGTGTTTGAATGGATTTTGCTCAAATTACTTGCAAACATTTTCTACTTCGATGTTCTTTAAACACAATATGTAATAAATTTTAATTCCACTAAAAATTATTTTTAATTTACTTTTTATCGTCAGGAAAAAAAAAGTTTGGAGTATTTTCTGCAAATAAGTAACAATTTAAGAATAAAATTGTTATTGGTATTAACCTAAAATTTTGAAAATTAATAAACAAAAATATTTCAATTCTGAGATTAGCAATACACTCGAGTAGTAGAAGTAGAAGTACACTAGAGAAGTCGCTCAATAATGCCCTATTCATATTCACACAACGATGAAGGTTATTTTGATACATTATGTCGTCAACTTATCGGCCTTTTTTTGCAATTCAATAACAGTTACTGCAACAAATACAGAGTAAATATTAGCCGACAACAATGGCTATCTATCATCAATGGATCTCAAGGAATGTTCTAGAAGTTTATTGTTTACTGTATTAGCGATTACTTTGCAGCGTACGTACAGACTACCGGCGCGCAGATAAGTTGACATACCAGCAAAGGTAACAAAATATAGAAATAAAATGTTTGTATATTTTATACAAGAAATAAATAATTATTTACAATATTATCAGAAAACAGTAGATCCGATGTAAAAAATAAAGTAGACTCTCAGACGCCGACAAAAATAGTTCCCAAACCCAATAAATAAATAAAATAGACTCACGTAATGAAGTTGGCGAATTTAAACAATCATTGTCAGCAAATACTTTCAGTTTAGAACCAAGAAACCATCAGTTTGGTTTAAATAATGATAATTCTTTAATTGAGAGTCCTGCACATTTTTTTTAAGGCCTCTGGCTCGGGAACCCTGTTGCTGTTAGAAACTATTATAATTATATTTAAATATTATCCCAGTAATACAGTCGTATAAATAATTTAGCTGTTACTGTTTCGCACATATTGAGTAACAATTAGGTTTCGTCATTAAACCAAGGCGATAAGTTGACATTAGTAGTTTCCGTCTGTTTGTACAAACGTTTCTGTCTCCGGGTGCACTTGGGACACGGGGTGTCTCCGGACCTGCACTTCCGGTGTGAGACGGACTTGCAGACGGGACAGCGAGTCACCCGGTCGATGTTAAAGGGATAGACGATGCTGCAACCGTTGCAGACCTCGCAGATGAATCCCTTCTGGGAGCAGAGCGCGCACGAGTAGACGTGCTTCTTGGCGAAGGAGACCGCGGCCTTCACGAAGCTCCTGAACTGCGACCCGTTGTGGTGCAGAACGAGATCCGACAGGGAATACAGATCCTCGTGTTCCAGGAGGTACTCCTTAGGCCACAATCTCAACCTCATCTCTTCCACAGACTCCGGTCGACAAGTAAATAGATAACCTTTGAGATATTTCAAGGATAAACGCAACTTCCGGAGTTCCGACATGTCCGGGAAGACGTGGTAGATAACTGGGTTGTCCACGCCGATGTTTATTAGCGGTTCGTTCTCGACGCCGAGGATAAACTGGTTGGCGGCGCGGCTCACCGGGTAGGTGGCGAAGTCCCAGTTGTGGATGACGTAGGCCGGGATCCGGTTGCGTTGATCGGCGTGGCAGTGGACGCAGTAGTAGCCGCCGTCCAGGTGGCACACTCGCCACTCCCCGAACACGTTCATCCCGATAGGGGCGGCGCACCCCGCGCACTCGTAGCGGCTGCCGTCCAGCCCCGACTCCGAGGCGATTCGCTTGTAGTGCGGCATCAAACGCGTCCGGAGATCGTCCGACTTCCTGTCCGGGGAGACGACCTCGAAGCTGTCCGACGGCGCGCTCTCCGACTCCTCCGACGACGAGTCGCGGCGGTCCCCCCGCGGTTTGTCGGATCTCAGACGACCCCGGCCGTAACTCTCCAGCATCTCCTGGTAGGTGGACGTCCCGGTCGTCGGCGACTCGGTCACCCAATCGGCGACCGCCTCGTCGCCATGGTAATCGGTGGAGTCGGTATCGCCCCCCGGCGAACTCCAACCGAACCCGCCACTCCAACCAATCTGATTACCCGTCTTCATAATAGCGCCATCTGTCGGCGATATCGATGCGTCGGATTCGATGATAGAGTATTCCTCGTGGACACCGCTAGGTGGCGACGATGATAAAGTCCCATAGCACACCTGCTCCATTGTTTGTTCTATTGATAAATCTTCACTTCCATCATCCTCTTCGATCATTATAGGAAAGGCGGCCGCTAATTGGTCAGTTATAAATTCTTGGTGAATCTTGCCCTCTCTGTCACGTGACCTGGTCATCATTATGGTCGATACACTCCTCGGTGAGTCGCTCGAGTTCAACCTGTCTACGAGGGCCTCGCTGTTGCTAGGGTCCGTGTTACTAAGATCGTGTAGCAACTGGGTCGTATCCGCGGACAGAGGTAGCTGGGTGGAGTAATGCGTAGCGTTGTCAGTAAACGGGTGTATTCCAACCAATGATAAGACGTGATTGCTCCACTGATTCAGTAAGTACACATTGCACGCCAGTTGGAAATGCAACTAAAACAATAAATTATAAGGTTAATATTTTAGATAGATATAGGCCTACAGTAATGGGTTGACAAGTAGATTGTTGTTATACTAAGTCACTGTATATATTTAATAATGACTCCTTTAATTTCATCAATTACTAATTATCTTCGTCACCAAATAGTTTAGAGAAATAGACCCCAAGTAAAACAATATCCTACCACCCCGTATCAAATTGAGTTTCGTATTTATAGAAGAAGACATGCGAATCCTTGCACCGTCGGAGGAGGGTTGCAGGTGTCCTATAAAATCTCCTCTTTGGCCATATTGATGTTTGTTTACAAAGTTACAACTCGATAACTATAAATGTCACAAAGTTATACCCAGTCAAGTTGGACTTGGAGGAATGATACCAAAGGAGGAGCCTAGACATAACCGGGTACCGGTAATCCTCATTCCAAAACTATCGGAAAAGAAAACGGCTACATGGCGGCGTTGCGACTTATAGGAATTTTGGAAATTGATTGTCAATTTTTCAAAGTTTCAATTATAATACCACCAACACTTCAAGATTTCATAGTAGATAATTCCAGGACATTTTCATTTCCTTGCAGATAATTTACATTTAATTAGATTTTTGACTAGACTGCTAAGCTAGGCAGCTAGGAGATATCTGGATATGGTTAGATGGCCAGGAGAAAACCCCAATTAAAACTGTCAGTGTCAGAACATAAACATAACTTAAAACATAAAAATATTAGGCCTAATATTTAAAATTAAATACGAAATATTTTCGTATTTACGAAAGATTTACGTGCTATCGTTATGGCCTTTTCGCCTCACCTCTTCTAGAATACGTAGTTGATCGACCAATAAACGACCGCGTTCCTCATCCATCAGGAAGGCCCAGGGGTTGTAGAAACGAGAAATAGTTGGGGATTCGACGAGAATCGCCGACAGATAACTTCCGACTAGTTGGTCGTTCAACGCCGTACGAACCCACGCTCTACAAAGACCAACCTCCCCGCGTAGCTGACTCATAGTGGTCAGCTGACTGACGACGTTCTTGTGCGAGAAATGGACGAGGAGAGGCCAGAAGGAAGGAACTGGAGTGGATTCCCGGGTTAAATAGCTAGAGATCCTTTGCATGTAGGATTCTTTGGAACCATGTAGGAAGACCGCTTCCAGAGCACCACATAATGCGTTGGCTAAAGGGCCAGTGTGCACCGGTTGCGGTGAATCCTGGGCTAAATGGTGCTTCACCAGACATCGGATTACTGTGGTAACTTCGTTTATTAGTAAAGTTTTTATGTCGCGATGTTTAGCTAATAAATCGTCATCAGTTTCTTCGGATTGGGGATACAACGATGGGATACTGAGGCGCCGTATAAAAGACATACCAGGTAATCAATTAAATTAAACTGTGTAGTCCATAGCTGCATAGTATAGGCCTAGTGTCAAACAGTCAGAGGGTAGCGCAAGCTGAATACTAGAATACGACTCTGTTTTTTGTACCAGTCTAAAACTACCGTAGGCTGGTAGGTAGGTACTGCTGTACTAAACTGAGGTACCGGTACCCTACCACAAACTGAATGTTACATACCGGTAAGTAACTGCAAACTGAACGCATCGAAACAATGTGTAGTGTCAGGGGGGGTACGTACCTGCGTATAGGGTATAGCGTACAGGCAGACAGGTGTGCACTTCAGGCTTCAGGCTTGGCTAATTATATACCACTCAGCCACTAGCTGACTAGACTCGACAGCTCGACCACATCATACTGTATATCAAATTCTTAACGGTGCAGTCCATTTTCGGTTCTACACATTATCACATTTGAGATTTGAGGCACAGTGACAAACACGTTTCCCCAATAGTGGCCTTTTTTGGACCGATTTGTCTCAAATTGCACAGACACCCACTGACCTATCTGTAACTTGATAGAAAAAAATATTTTTCTTTAAATTTTAAATTAGGTGATTTTCCGCTTCGGGCGGCACGATTGAAAATCATGAGTTTTTAGCTTTTTTTCTCGAAAAGTCAATTTTTGCCTGTTTTCAAATGTGCACCATTTCCTCAATTTTCCTTCAACTTCCCAGTGAAAAATGTTAGTGCACTTCAAATGCGTTGCGCGCTCTAAGTGCGATAAATATGCGTAGTGGTTTTTAGAAACTTCACCTAAGTGTGAAGCAAGTGGGTATTCAATGCGTAGTTACTACAATTTATTATCATGTGGAACATGTGTGTAACATGTTTGAGTTTTTATGATAATATGTAGGTGTGATAGTAAAGTGCGTTCCAGGTGAGTTTAAAGCGTCTCTATAACTATGAAATATGTCTGTATGTGTGTTGGAAATTGAGACCCACATGGGTTTAAACTGTTACAATTTACAGTATATGTTACACAGTACAGCAGTGCAACGGTCCTACGAATTACCCCAAAATACCCCAAAACACCCCAAAATACCCCAAAACACCCCAAAAGACCCCAAAATAGTATAAAACTACCCCAAAATACCCCAAAATAGTTTAGAATTACCCCAAAATACCCCAAAATAGTTTAGAATTACCCCAAAATACTTTTTTTTCAGCCTTTGTTTTGGAAATTTAATTTACCCCAAAATATGGCAAAATGACGAATTACCCCAAAATAATGACGAATTACCCCAAAATAATTAAAAATTTTTTCTTCACTCTCGTTTATTGTTTTGGTTAAAAAAACTTGCCACTGTAACCTGCTCCTTTCCCTCGCTGTTAAAAAACATGATTAGCTTATTTTGGGGTATTTTGGGGTAATTTTTTAGCCTTTTTGGGGTATTTTGGGGTAATATTTGACTATTTTGGGGTATTTTGGAGTATTTTGGGGTATTTTGGGGTGTTTTGGGGTATTTTGGGGTAATTCGTAGGACCCCAGTGCAATACTGCCATATGCCATATGCCATGCCTGACATTACAGTATTACCGTAGGGCCTGTATGGAATCCATCCAAAAAGTGCGCCGGATAGCGCGCCGACCAATTTTTATGCGCGCCGCGCGCCGATACCATTTCGAAGAAAAACCCCGCGCCAACTAAATTTTTAAGCACGCCGATGCAATTTCGAAGAAACCCCGCGCCAACTAAATTTTTAAGCGCGCCACACATTGAAACAATTTTGAAGAGCGCCACGCCAATGCAAATTCAATTTTGAGGGAGTGTAACCAATCTGTCAATGTCAGTCAGTACTGCTGTACCAGTCCCTGCTGCCCTATATCTGTATACAATACAACAGTCAGACAGTAGCCTAACCACAGAACCCTACAACAGAAAAAGAAAGGCGAGCGAAGCGAGCCGAAATTTTTAAACAGCTAATGCTATTTTTAAGGCACTTCCATTGTTAAACCTGTAAACTAACAAATCGGCGCCGGTTTGTATTTTTGGGAGCGCCACGCGCCAAAGCTGAAAGCCGGCGCGCTTTACGATTTTCGAGCGCGCCACGCGCCAAAGTCGGCGCGCTTTACGATTTTCGAGCGCGCCACGCGCCACATTGGCGCGCTTTTATTGCAAAGTGCGCCGGATTAATCCGGCGCAAAGTGTATGGATTCCAGTCTGGCCGTAGGGCCTACAGCCGTATGTCACACCACAGCACCAGACATGTTAGAAACTGCCCACCTGCTGACATGACAGACTGCCATTATGTCTGGATGTGTCTCTTACCATACTGGCAGACTGGCTACTGCCAGAGTGCCGTATCAGCTTACTGCAGTACTGACAGACTGACTTGTTTACACTTATTGACTTCTGGACTTACAGTCTGACAGTACACAGTACTGCAGTCTGGCAGTAGCCTAAGTCAGTAAGTACCCAGTAACAGGCTGACATACCTTCCTGCCTTCTGTTTAATTGTATTTAGGCCTACTGTATTACAGTAATCTGTTAGGCTAATACAGTAGGCCCTAATCAAGTAATAGGTCCTCCCTGCGCCTGCGGCCTGCCCTGATTATGAGATGTGTACCGGTCCGGTAGGCAGGTAGGCCTACTGCTGTACTGGCAGACTGGCTTCAGGTCAGCAGGCAGCAGCGTACCGTACCGGCTGAACGGTCAGCCGGTTCTGCGGTTAGGGTTCTTTCTTACTTTCAAACAGGCAGTTTCAAACAGCTAAATACTGAAATATGAAATAATACTGCAGTAGTCAGATAGTCAGTAGACCAGACTGCCAGAGAATTATTTATCGTCAATGGTTTTAAAATGGAAAGCTACTACCGGTACTTCCACTTCCACACCCTACAATATTGAAGCTCTTACAGAAAGGGAGCTAATTGAAGCAGTTTTTAAGCTGCAGAAGAATAACAGATCATCTCTATTGGAACAGGGCGCAAAGATGAGTTCATTAAAACGTGATGTGAAGACGATAGCTGCTGCCATCGCAAACACTGTTACCGGTAACTCTGGTGTGTCTGCCACGCCCTGTCCAGGCTGCCAGGTACCACCCGTTCCTTTGAATTCCAAAAGGCATCTAATAAAGATGATATCTGGATATGGAGATGATACTGAAACAACCACATATTTTGGAGTATCTCAAGCTACAAGGAGGGGCGTTACTGCGGAATTATATCTCACGACAACTTGAGTGTTTAATGACCAAAGAATTTGCGAAATCCACTAGCTACACTGGCAGGTCTACGATAAAAGGTGTCGAACGCAACTCACTTGTTGACATGGGCGTTGTAACACTTTTAAAGAAGGCTAACTGCGATCAACAGGAGTACACAGTCAGCAATCTCGAGAAATATATCGAGTTGGCCCTACATTCCTATGTGGATACAAGGCGATCCAGTAAGTACATAATTGAATAATCCATTATTATTATATATTATATTAAATATTATTCTATATTTTATATTTCCTTCTATTTAATTATTATGATGATGAAGTTGGAAATGTGGCAAGGTTGATGGACTGTCCGACCTCCTACCAACCGACCCTCAGCACACACTAAATGGTCTCTCAAAAGATAAAGGACTTTGCTCTGCACGTCAGCACGTGAAGATTACCAAAACGAAAATACCCTAATACCCGTATGAAGTTTCCCAGGCGGTTTTGGAAGTTGATAGAAAATACCACAGCTGCCTAATGATAGTGAATGGTTCAAATTTCTTTCTGATTTATATAATTTTTCGTTGGCAAATTAACTGGATGTCCACTTCACATGGGCATCTAGTCAGTCCATTAATTAAAATTACCACCAATGTAGTCTAATCAAGAAATAAATCGAAATCAACTGAATAAACTTCGAGATCATTGATTGGATATTTTTTTATATCCGGTCCGCGAATGTACTGTAAAGTATTTATTTTTAACTTTCTTTTAACTTCACTTTTACAAACAAAACGGTATTTTTATCGGTATTTTAAAGAAAATAATTGTTTTAATATTTTTTTTTCCAGAAAAGGATTACAAGGGGGCGTTGGAGTCAAAGGTGAGGGTCGGGATGGCCGTTCAATGCCACAGGAGCTCTATAGCTCAGATATGGAGGAGATGGAACGCTTAAACACGCAAGAACGTTTGCAGGAAGAGTGATCCTGGGTTGGACTTGGACTATACCTAGACTATACTTGGACTTGCTATACTGGACTTGGACTATACTATGAAGTCCT
This sequence comes from Nemertoderma westbladi, assembly GCA_032718475.1. Lineage (NCBI taxonomy): Eukaryota > Metazoa > Xenacoelomorpha > Nemertodermatida > Nemertodermatidae > Nemertoderma > Nemertoderma westbladi. The sequence goes on along the minus strand of JAUCBJ010008535.1, from coordinate 8,419 downwards.
GTTTTGGTCTTAATATTCGATTTACGTAAAATAAAATAAAAAATATTGCCGAAATGGCCCATCAGTGCCACCATAAAAAATACTAAGGTATAAAAAATTACCGGTATACGAAACAGTGAATTATTAATAATAAACAGTCTATATTATGGTGAAATATAAAATGATAGTATTAAAACAATGAATTAATATTTTTAAGTGTGTACTTTGACCGTGAACTGTACTAAAACCATGCGAGTCCTATGTGTATTTTGTGTGGTATTCGTGTGTAATTCCACAGTGTGCACAAGATAACTATCATATGCGAATATCATGTGAATCTTCTGCGATATAACACACATTAGCGCGTTAAAAGCATGTAATTCCACAGTGTGCACAAGACAACTATCACATACGAATTACATGTGAATCATGTGAGATGCAACGCACATTAATGTGTAGAAAGTGAGTAGTTCCACATTTACAATATTATGTGCGAATTATGTGTTTATCTTGGGGGATATAACGCACTTAAGTGCGTAACTACAAAGTGGGTTGCGCGTATGTTTACGTGTTTCATATGAAGCCCTTTTACGCATGTGTACAACAGAGTGCGTTTCGCACTTACATGATTCACTGGGTTGATGGAAAATGTACAGACAGACACATCAGATCGTGTATTTCTGTATTTAATGTGGTGTAAATTTTACGGCTGCAGAGGACGATGTGCCCTTCGAGCAGCACTTGAAAAAACTGTATTTTCTATAAAAATACTTAAAGATTTTGTAAAGCAATAATAAATCAATTTGCAGTTTGTGGCATTTATTAATATAGTCCAGTCAATCTAGCCAATAAAGGGGGTCAAGCCACAAGAAATTCGCAATTAATCAAAACCAATTTTTTGGGGTTCTATATTATCTTGTTATTGCCCAAAAAAAAGTTTATATTGCGGAACACATTCAATTTCATGCAAACATATCACCTATTTTTTCAATGCATAATAAATGCTCTTTTCTGATTTGATTATGGAACTATTTGTTTGCTTTATATTACTGGTATAACTGTATAAAAAGTTGCTTGGTAACTGCTCAATAGAACAATTTCCTATTGTAATTAGCAATTCCCTATTGTAATAATAGTTAATTAGCAGATTAGGTAATTATATGCAATATTACAGTGCAAATGTATAGTCAATGTATATCAAGTAGGCCTATTATTGTTATTATGATTGATTACTTACTATTACGTTAATAAATAAACTTCAAATAATTAGGTTTCTTAATAAGGGCATAGAGAGAGGTATCAACAAACTTTGAAAAGGATTGGTTTGCCATGGACATAGGCTAGCTGAATCAACAAAGTTTTGAATAAAGTATAAGTCAGTAAGTGGTTCGCCATGATGGCCAGGCCATGGGCGCGCGGCCTGGGCATTAGGGGAATGATCAAAGTTTGAAAAAAAGTATAAGTGGTTCGCCACGGGCATAGGGGAATCGACCAAAAAATTTCTTACCACTGTGCCTCAACCAGTCAAATGTGATATTACCCCATTTTCTTTCGATTATAACTTTCCCTTTTAAAGCTGACTTACTGACTTTCTTTGTTTCAACAATATTTATACAGGTATGGCATTTTAGAATGTAAAATTTTTTAACGCCCGGACTATGTTTCATGAATATATCTGATTAAAAAATCCTTCAGTCAGTCAGTGTTGGTGACCGCTTAGTTCTGTAGTTATAACTACAGAAAAAATTGGTTTCTCTAAAAAAACGTTTCATATAGGCTGATCAGGGGGGGGGGGGGGGGGGGGGGGAACTGGACGCAAGAAAAATTCATCCCTCTCCAGGGGAAATTCGAAGCAAATAACAGCTGATTAAAGTAAAAAATTGATTACTCTCAAAGATAAAACTGTAACATGTTCTGGGCAATTCCACCATTGATGTAACACTTATGTCGAAAATAAAAAGTCATCTAATCAGCATAATTTTGGTATCAAAATGACGAGAAAGAATTACATTTTTAATAAAAGTGAGGGATTCTTAATTTTTTTGAGGGTAACAACTGGTTTTTCATTATTGAATATGAGAAATTTTTTTTACGTATTTTCAAATTTGCAGAAATTATTACATGTCATTTTTGACATAATCTTACTACCATTGAAATTGTCTGATTAAGACAGGTAATTACACCAACCGAAAATTCAACATTTATTAGAAGCTTATTGATGATAAAAATTTGAATATTGACAGAATAGCATTGTGTATTCAATGTTTCAAAAATTTTAGATTTGGCCTACAGAATTATGTGAGTCCGTAACGAAAAGTACTTAAAGTTTTAATTTGGAGTACACCCCGCATGTGTATTGCACTGACAATCATTTTCCTTTGGGTTTACAACCAATCAAAACCATCCATTAGGTCTCTATGGTCTGTATTGCAGCTGAACTGTTTAAGAATAGCGTTACGGACTCACAAATTTTCCGTTACGGACTCACCAGGCGGTAGGTTAGGTAAGAATCATTCTGCTTTGTATACATTATTCACTATGTAAACTGAAAGTATTCAGCTCCTTTTAGTCTGACAATTGTCCATCGACAGTACATTCGAACGTATTCATTCATACATCATCCTAATGTACGACATTCTTCATTGCGCCCGTTTAATCCTGTCTCTTACGTCTAATACTCACATTTCTGGGCCGAAAGGGCCAAACGGCATATATCACGGATGACAGAAGTTACTGACCAAGATGGTATAGTATGATACACTCGAAGTTCGCCAAGATTTCATGAAACGAGTGAGCGAATGATGGATTGAGATACAAAACATATCGTCAGTTAGGCCTGGGATTACGCACAAAGTCTCAATAATAAAGTGTATATTTCCAGTGCGGTCCCCTCCTATATTCCCCAGGGGAAACTCCAGTTCTCATTTAGCTACCATTTACGGAAGGAAGAGATGCGCCCTGGCTAATAAGTCCCTTTATGGTCTTTAAAGTATTCGTGCCGAAACGAAAACTACCCTAGCCCTCATGATGGGATCGAACCCACGACCCAAGGAGAGATGTGATTTCAATACCACCGATTTAACCAACTACGCCAAGGTGGAATAACTTAAGTACTGTGATAGTAGTGATCGTAAAACATAAATACAACGAAATACTGTTCAAAATTTATTTTCCAGTATAAAAAATGTTCCGTGAACGTGGTATTTATGTTGTGAAAGAATTAGAAATTGGTCATTTTAACAAATTATGGTCATATGAACTTATAGGATATTAAATATACACTATTATACACACACCAAATATGCCTACTCAAAATATGAACACTACTAAAGATATATCTAATAGTGATACTTAAGGTACATTGTGAAAGCGAAAGGTATATAAGCAATAAATATATTTATTGAATAAATACCATAAACATTCATTGGTCGTTGCTCTTTTTTGTCAAAACAAAATAACGAGTGCATAACGATTTCAAGTGTGAGTCCGTAACAATTTTTTCTGTGAGTCCGTAACGAACAATTTCTCTATAAATGAGGTTTACCACCATATGTTTCTGCTATTAACTTACAAATTTACAAAATTTGATGTATCTACCTCGCATTGTGAAAGTTATAACGTATGGCGTTAAACATTTCAAGAGAATTTGTCAAAATACAATTGGGTAATTTTTCTTTGTCCATTTGCATGTGAGTCCGTAACGGGCACTATATTTACAATATCCTATGAATCAAATGAGATACAACTCTTTTTTATAAGTCAAAGTAAAGATGTACCATTAATCCATCAGCCGCCATAGGTAAATGTTATTTATATTGTAAAGTTATTAATTAAATATGCCAATTAAATTCGAAAATTGCGTATGAATGTGAGTCCGTAACGATGGAATTGCCCTTCTATTGTGTATAGTTTATTGTTTTGGTAAAAATAACGTGCCACTGTAACCTGCTCCTTTCCCTAAATTGAGAATTAAACATTTGAGGCGGGATATTAATTCGCCAAGGCGGGATTTGCGTCGAGTTCCCCCCCCCCCCCCCTGTTTCAGGCTGATAGGCCTATAACTGTATAAAGATTATAAAGATTATCGGAGCTGAGAAAGTCACTCTTTCAATCTGGTTATCCGGATAAACTACTGTATGTACTGAGGTGAGGCAAATTCTACTAAGGAGATTATGTCCGGAGGGGGCGAAATATCTAAGGGCAGAAGGGGAATGAGACCTGGGGGACATAATCACCTAGAACTAATAACCAGAAACCGATAGGCTACTGGCAGACTGTAATGCAAAAATTGAAATGCCAAACATCCCTAGCACACAAATGCCAAATGTCCCAACCTGGGGAACTTTGATAAATATGAAAATTAAAAATACAGTACAAGATTATTGTAAAGATATATTCTGTCAACTTTAACATAATACCAAATAGTTGACGATCAGTTTCATATATCCAAAAGTACCAGTGATGATACTTATGAAAGGGGGTTGCCTGGTACACCAAAAAAATAAAAAATCATACTGTAATTTTGCTTGGAAAAATACAAAATGTTATCCAGAGAATCTCCATTTGCATTAAATTTAATAATATATTCAGTTTCCATATTCAGATATAGTATTATAAGTTGAGTAAAAAACTTGTTGCAATCGACATTCAGGAAGTCCCTCTAAAGGCATACATGCCAAATCTCCCCACGTGCCAAAGCACCCTGGCTGTCCTATATTACCTATTGTGCTATTTCGCTTTATATAATGGATTTCACTATGGAAGAAGTTTCCATGGCCTTTATTTATGCTGATATGGGATATAGGCCCAGATAAAAGTAAGATTTACATCAAATTAAACAACTTAAGTGGGGGAAAAATGTAACATTTGAATCAAATGAACTACTGTAATCAATGTTTATTAATACTTCATTCGATATAATATACTGGTATAGGCCTGCAGTACTGTATTTTACACGATTGTGGCCTTCGTGCAGAAGAAGCTGCAAGCCTTCTCCTCAATGGCAAGTTAAGTTTTATTTCAGACAAACAAATAAAAAGACCTCGGAGTCATATTTCAGAACGACCTTTCATTCGGCCACCATATTGCAACAATCATAAAGAAATTCAACCGAACTCTTGGAATAATTTACCGATCATTTAAGCATCTGCAACAAAGCCCTTGTGCGACCTACTTTGTCCTCAGATTGAAGAACTGTAGGCTGGTCGGCGTCCTCTCACTCAAACAGGCAGCATAAGATCTCTGTGGTACATACATAGGCCTACATACCTGCAAAGTTTCAGTTAGAACAGCCTGAGTCTAATGGGGAAACTGCAGTTATAAAGTCGCCTGAGTCCTGATTGCTGACCAGTAATATATTTTGGCCTAAAACGACGCGAAATAATCCACTTTGACCACATTCGATTCACGCAAACAAATACTTAAAATATGACGAGATAGTGACGTTGCTCAAGTTAGCTTTCTATTATTGTATCGCGAGACAGACAGACTGAGATTTATGAGACTTAAAGTCAGAGATTTATATTGGACGGATCCATCATGCATGTTGGACGGATCCATCATGGATGTTGGACGGATCCATCATGGATGTTGGACGGATCCATTAAGGGATGTTGGGCGGATCTATCATGGATGTTGGACGGATCCATCATGGATGTTGGAGGGATCCATCATGGATGTTGGACGGATCCATCAGGGGGATGTTGGACGGATCCATTCTGGATGTTGGACGGATCCGTCATGGATGTTGGACGGATCCATCATCGATGTTGGACTGATCCATCATGGATGTTGGACGGATCCATCATGGATGTTGGACTGATCCATCATGGATGTTGGACGGATCCATCATGGATGTTGGACGGATCCATCATGGATGTTGGACGGATCCATCATGGATGTTGGACGGATCCATCATGGATGTTGGACGGATACATCATGGATGTTGGACGGATCCATCATGGATGTTGGACGGATCCATCATGGATGTTGGACGAATCCGTCATGGATGTTGGACGGATCCATCATGGATGTTGGACGGATACATCATGGATATTGGGCGGATCCATCATGGATGTTGGGCGGATCTATCATGGATGTTGGACAGATCCATCATGGATGTTGGACGGATCCGTCATGGATGTTGGACGGATCCATCATGGATGTTGGACGGATCCATCATGGATATTGGGCGGATCCATCATGGATGTTGGGCGGATCTATCATGGATGTTGGACGGATCCGTCATGGATGTTGGACGGATCCATCATCGATGTTGGACTGATCCATCATGGATGTTGGACGGATCCATCATGGATGTTGGACAGATCCATCATGGATGTTGGACGGATCCATCATGGATGTTGGACAGATCCATCATGGATATTGGACGGATCCATCATGGATGTTGGGCGGATCCATCATGGATGTTGGACGGATCCATCATGGATGATTGACGGATCCATCATGGATGATGGACGGAGTCATCATGGATGTCCTTATTTCTCACATGTGTTTGTTTGTGTGTTTGTTTGTACACACAACTTCTTCCACTTAATGTTGATGGAATTGGATGAAACTTTGATGATAGGTTCATTATCGGACCTAGTTGTATATGGAAGGTTTTGGTTGTGATGGACCTGTTGGTTGCTTAGCAACAGTAAAATTATTTCTAGAATGGCCGATCATCATTTACACAATCAAAATACTGTCAACACCTCATATGACATTGGACATGGACAATGGACATGCTTTCTGCAAAATTTTGCTTTATTTTGTTATGTTAAGAATTGTAGAAGATGCATTTTTTAAAACAGTGTTTTTTTTTAATACAATATACTACTATTGTGTACTTCGCTCAATGTTTTATTTTGCGTTTTTCATTATTAGGCTGCCCTGCATAGGCGCGTAATCTATTTAAAAAATAGTAATGTACAGACGGTACTTTGCCCAATGTTCCTTCCGCTTTGCGTTTTTCGTTATTAGGCTTCCTGTCCTGTACAGTATAGGCGCGTGAATTATTACAATAACAATATTGATAGCAATTGGGTTGTGTAGCACCCACCAATTCGTTGTTCAAGTGATTTCATCAGTGTCCAATCCGCATAAACTATATAATATTGCGTATAACATTTATAATAGGATAATTCCAGGATAAATCCATGATAATTCACATTTTATAACTAATATGTGATACACAGTGAAACAGTCCCCTGAAATATACAGAGGCCAGGTAGTTTTGGACAGGAAACAGTGGTATCGTGACTCGTTTCTATTTCGTCCCATATAATAAACTCAACATCTCTTTCACAGTGCCATCGATTTTTCTGTTGATGTAATTTTTCAGGCCTGTGAACCATGGCAGCTGGAACTACTGGACCTGTTGAGGGCAGAACTTTCCTTTTCCGTGCTGATTATGTAGAAGGTACTTAGTCAGGTATTCATCCGCATCAAAAAAGTAAATTAGGAAAACCTAAACAGCGTTTTCTATGCTCTGTTTTGTATCTGATATGTGTTGAGCAATAACCATATTGAGTGAAATGTAGTCCAAGTTTTTTGACCATGAGTTTGTATGATTTATGGCAGCAATCAGCTGATCAGATAATTTGGTTGGTTATGTCAACTAAGCTCATATTGCAACCCATATTGTAATTGTATGTATCGATGGCCTTTGGTTTATTGCCAGGCCCCCGGCAGTCCAACTTGCGGGCCCCCCAGATCCCAGATCTCCGTAAAAGTAGCGTGCAAAAATTCGTGATTGGTAAATTACACTTAATTTTCAATTAATTTTAAGTTTAAGTATCGGCAACGGGTATATTACTGGTCGCTTGATGTTCAATGGACATACTGTAATGCGGCAGGCCTACTGTATGCCTACTACATACAAGACAACAGTAGAATCACACTGCAGTGATATGGATGGAGGCCTACTGTGTAAACCCCAGTCATAAATATATCCAATCGTTAGCGAGAGAAAATTAAATGTAATTGACCAATCACGAATTTTTGCACGCTACTTTTAGGGAGTATAAATTAATATTTCAACGCTACTTTTAGGGAGAATAAATTAATATTTCCTCGCTATTTTTAAGGAGAATAAATTAATTTTTTCTCGCTATTTCTAGGGAGAATAAATTATTTTTCTCGCTATTTTAGGGAGAATAAATTATTTTTTTCTCGCTATTTTTAGGGAGAATAAATTAATTTTTTGCGTGAAATAATTAAATTTAGGGAGAAAAAATGTAGCGAATTTTAATACTAAATGTATGCCTTAGCCATACACTTCTTTATCTTTCAATGTGTCCAGAACATCCCTTTTTAGCTTGAAGGGTGCTTCTCATTCTACAGTAGTATCCCATGAGTGTAGATAGGTAGCTAGGTGGAGGCTGTAGTTAGTAGTACCAGTTATCAAATGTAACATTATGTAACATAGAGCAGCGAC
>JAUCBJ010008534.1:0-60162 GCA_032718475.1 Nemertoderma westbladi | reverse complement strand
CTGAATCCGGAGTCCGTTCCACCAATGATCCGTCGATATCACTGAATCCAGAGTCCGTTCCGCCAAGGATCCGTCGATATCACTGAATCCGGAGTCCGTTCCACCAATGATCCGTCGATATCACTGAATCCGGAGTCCGTTCCGCCAAGGATCCGTCGATATCACTGAATCCAGAGTCCGTTCCGGCAAGGATCCGTCGATATCACTGAATCCAGAGTCCGTTCCGCCAAGGATCCGTCTATATCACTGTATCCGGAGTCCGTTCCACCAAGGATCCGTCGATATTACTGAATCCGGAGTCCGTTCCACCAAGGATCCGTCGATATCACTGAATCCGGAGTCCGTTCCGCCAAGGATCCGTCGATATCACTGAATCCGGAGTCCGTTCCGCCAAGGATCCGTCGATATCACTGAATCCGGAGTCCGTTCCGTCAAGGATCCGTCGATATCACTGAATCCGGAGTCCGTTCCACCAATGATCCGTCGATATCACTGAATCCGGAGTCCGTTCCACCAAGGATCCGTCGATATCACTGAATCCGGAGTCCGTTCCACCAAGGATCCGTCGATATCACTGAATCCGGAGTCCGTTCCGCCAAGGATCCGTCGATATCACTGAATCCGGAGTCCGTTCCACCAATGATCCGTCGATATCACTGAATCCGGAGTCCGTTCCGCCAAGGATCCGTCGATATCACTGAATCCGGAGTCCGTTCCGCCAAGGATCCGTCGATATCACTGAATCCGGAGTCCGTTCCGTCAAGGATCCGTCGATATCACTGAATCCGGAGTCCGTTCCACCAATGATCCGTCGATATCACTGAATCCGGAGTCCGTTCCACCAAGGATCCGTCGATATCACTGAATCCGGAGTCCGTTCCACCAAGGATCCGTCGATATCACTGAATCCGGAGTCCGTTCCGCCAAGGATCCGTCGATATCACTGAATCCGGAGTCCGTTCCACCAATGATCCGTCGATATCACTGAATCCGGAGTCCGTTCCGCCAAGGATCCGTCGATATCACTGAATCCAGAGTCCGTTCAGGCAAGGATCCGTCGATATCACTGAATCCAGAGTCCGTTCCGCCAAGGATCCGTCTATATCACTGTATCCGGAGTCCGTTCCACCAATGATCCGTCGATATCACTGAATCCGGAGTCCGTTCCGCCAAGGATCCGTCGATATCACTGAATCCAGAGTCCGTTCCGGCAAGGATCCGTCGATATCACTGAATCCAGAGTCCGTTCCGCCAAGGATCCGTCTATATCACTGTATCCGGAGTCCGTTCCACCAAGGATCCGTCGATATCACTGAATCCGGAGTCCGTTCCGGCAAGGATCCGTCGATATCACTGAATCCAGAGTCCGTTCCGCCAAGGATCCGTCTATATCACTGTATCCGGAGTCCGTTCCACCAATGATCCGTCGATATCACTGAATCCGGAGTCCGTTCCGCCAAGGATCCGTCGATATCACTGAATCCAGAGTCCGTTCCGGCAAGGATCCGTCGATATCACTGAATCCAGAGTCCGTTCCGCCAAGGATCCGTCTATATCACTGTATCCGGAGTCCGTTCCACCAAGGATCCGTCGATATCACTGAATCCGGAGTCCGTTCCACCAAGGATCCGTCGATATCACTGAATCCACAGTCCGTTCCGCCAAGGATCCGTCGATATCACTGAATCCAGAGTCCGTTCCGCCAAGGATCCGTCGATATCACTGAATCCGGAGTCCGTTCCGCCAAGTATCCGTCGATATCACTGAATCCGGAGTCCGTTCCGCCAAGGATCCGTCGATATCACTGAATCCGGAGTCAGTTCCACCAATGATCCGTCGATATTACTGAATCCGGAGTCCGTTCCGCCAAGGATCCGTCGATATCACTGAATCCGGAGTCCGTTCCGGCAAGGATCCGTCGATATCACTGAATCCAGAGTCCGTTCCGCCAAGGATCCGTCGATATCACTGAATCCACAGTCCGTTCCGCCAAGGATCCGTCGATATCACTGAATCCGGAGTCCGTTCCGGCAAGGATCCGTCGATATCACTGAATCCGGAGTCCGTTCCGCCAAGGATCCGTCGATATCACTGAATCCGGAGTCCGTTCCGTCAAGGATCCGTCGATATCACTGAATCCGGAGTCCGTTCCACCAATGATCCGTCGATATCACTGAATCCGGAGTCCGTTCCGTCAAGGATCCGTCGATATCACTGAATCCGGAGTCCGTTCCACCAATGATCCGTCGATATCACTGAATCCGGAGTCCGTTCCGCCAAGGATCCGTCGATATCACTGAATCCGGAGTCCGTTCCGCCAAGGATCCGTCGATATCACTGAATCCGGAGTCCGTTCCACCAATGATCCGTCGATATCACTGAATCCGGAGTCCGTTCCGCCAAGGATCCGTCGATATCACTGAATCCGGAGTCCGTTCCGCCAAGGATCCGTCGATATCACTGAATCCGGAGTCCGTTCCGCCAAGGATCCGTCGATATCACTGAATCCGGAGTCCGTTCCACCAATGATCCGTCGATATCACTGAATCCAGAGTCCGTTCCGTCAAGGATCCGTCGATATCACTGAATCCGGAGTCCGTTCCACCAATGATCCGTCGATATCACTGAATCCGGAGTCCGTTCCACCAATGATCCGTCGATATCACTGAATCCAGAGTCCGTTCCGGCAAGGATCCGTCGATATCACTGAATCCAGAGTCCGTTCCGCCAAGGATCCGTCTATATCACTGTATCCGGAGTCCGTTCCGCCAAGTATCCGTCGATATCACTGAATCCGGAGTCCGTTCCGTCAAGGATCCGTCGATATCACTGAATCCGGAGTCCGTTCCACCAAGGATCCGTCGATATCACTGAATCCGGAGTCCGTTCCGCCAAGGATCCGTCGATATCACTGAATCCGGAGTCCGTTCCACCATGTATCCGTCGATATCACTGAATCCGGAGTCCGTTCCACCAATGATCCGTCGATATCACTGAATCCGGAGTCCGTTCCGCCAAGTATCCGTCGATATCACTGAATCCGGAGTCCGTTCCGCCAAGGATCCGTCGATATCACTGAATCCGGAGTCCGTTCCACCAATGATCCGTCGATATCACTGAATCCGGAGTCCGTTCCGCCAAGGATCCGTCGATATCACTGAATCCGGAGTCCGTTCCACCAATGATCCGTCGATATCACTGAATCCAGAGTCCGTTCCGTCAAGGATCCGTCGATATCACTGAATCCGGAGTCCGTTCCACCAATGATCCGTCGATATCACTGAATCCGGAGTCCGTTCCACCAATGATCCGTCGATATCACTGAATCCAGAGTCCGTTCCGGCAAGGATCCGTCGATATCACTGAATCCAGAGTCCGTTCCGCCAAGGATCCGTCTATATCACTGTATCCGGAGTCCGTTCCGCCAAGTATCCGTCGATATCACTGAATCCGGAGTCCGTTCCGTCAAGGATCCGTCGATATCACTGAATCCGGAGTCCGTTCCACCAATGATCCGTCGATATCACTGAATCCAGAGTCCGTTCCGGCAAGGATCCGTCGATATCACTGAATCCAGAGTCCGTTCCGCCAAGGATCCGTCGATATCACTGAATCCGGAGTCCGTTCCGCCAAGGATCCGTCGATATCACTGAATCCGGAGTCCGTTCCGCCAAGGATCCGTCGATATCACTGAATCCGGAGTCCGTTCCGCCAAGGATCCGTCGATATCACTGAATCCGGAGTCCGTTCCACCAATGATCCGTCGATATCACTGAATCCAGAGTCCGTTCCGGCAAGGATCCGTCGATATCACTGAATCCAGAGTCCGTTCCGGCAAGGATCCGTCGATATCACTGAATCCGGAGTCCGTTCCACCAATGATCCGTCGATATCACTGAATCCGGAGTCCGTTCCGCCAAGAATCCGTCGATATCACTGAATCCGGAGTCCGTTCCACCAATGATCCGTCGATATCACTGAATCCAGAGTCCGTTCCGGCAAGGATCCGTCGATATCACTGAATCCAGAGTCCGTTCCGGCAAGGATCCGTCGATATCACTGAATCCGGAGTCCGTTCCACCAAGGATCCGTCGATATCACTGAATCCGGAGTCCGTTCCGCCAAGGATCCGTCGATATCACTGAATCCGGAGTCCGTTCCACCAATGATCCGTCGATATCACTGAATCCCGAGTCCGTTCCGCCAAGGATCCGTCGATATCACTGAATCCGGAGTCCGTTCCGCCAAGGATCCGTCGATATCACTGAATCCGGAGTCCGTTCCACCAAGGATCCGTCGATATCACTGAATCCGGAGTCCGTTCCGCCAAGGATCCGTCGATATCACTGAATCCGGAGTCCGTTCCACCAAGGATCCGTCGATATCACTGAATCCGGAGTCCGTTCCGCCAAGGATCCGTCGATATCACTGAATCCACAGTCCGTTCCACCAAGGATCCGTCGATATCACTGAATCCGGAGTCCGTTCCGCCAAGGATCCGTCGATATCACTGAATCCGGAGTCCGTTCCGCCAAGGATCCGTCGATATCACTGAATCCACAGTCCGTTCCACCAAGGATCCGTCGATATCACTGAATCCGGAGTCCGTTCCGCCAAGGATCCGTCGATATCACTGAATCCGGAGTCCGTTCCGCCAAGGATCCGTCGATATCACTGAATCCGGAGTCCGTTCCACCAAGGATCCGTCGATATCACTGAATCCGGAGTCCGTTCCACCAAGGATCCGTCGATATCACTGAATCCGGAGTCCGTTCCGCCAAGGATCCGTCGATATCACTGAATCCGGAGTCCGTTCCACCAAGGATCCGTCGATATCACTGAATCCGGAGTCCGTTCCACCAAGGATCCGTCGATATCACTGAATACGGAGTCCGTTCCGCCAAGGATCCGTCGATATCACTGAATCCGGAGTCCGTTCCACCAAGGATCCGTCGATATCACTGAATCCGGAGTCCGTTCCACCAAGGATCCGTCGATATCACTGAATCCGGAGTCCGTTCCGCCAAGGATCCGTCGATATCACTGAATCCGGAGTCCGTTCCACCAAGGATATCCGTCGCTAGCAAAGTGGAATAACTTTCCCGTTTCTTGGATCTGGAAAATTAATTAATTTATTATTATTTATTTATTATTAATTTAAAAAAATATAAGGCTCGGACTAGGACTATATTAGACTAAGACTTCATCATCTACAATAAATATCTGTTAAAGAAATGTTATTTCATTAATATCTTCGTTGGCTATTCGTGTCATTCATTACCGGTATCTACTAGATGTAAACCTAAATAAAAATAAATGGGGAATTGTTGAGTGGCTGTAGCTGTGAAATAGCGTTGCGTGGCCAGAGATGGGTGGCCAGCGTTGGGTGACTGTGACATAGCTTTGGGTGGCTGTGGCATAGCATTGAGTGGCTGTGACATAGCGTTGATTGGCTGTGACATAGCGTTGGGTGGCTAGCGTTGATTGGCTGTGACATAGCGTTGGGTGGCTAGCGTTGATTGGCTGTGACATAGCGTTGAGCGGCTGTGACATAGCGTTGAGCGGCTGTGACATAGCGTTGGGTGGCCAGCGTTGGGTGGCCAGCGATGGGTGGCCAGCGTTGGGTGACTGTGACATAGCGTTGGGTGGCTGTGGCATAGCATTGAGTGGCTGTGACATAGCGTTGATTGGCTGTGACATAGCGTTGGGTGGCTAGCGTTGATTGGCTGTGACATAGCGTTGAGCGGCTGTGACATAGCGTTGAGTAACTGTGACATAGCGTTGAGTGGCTGTGACATAGCTTTGAGTGGCTGTGACAAAGCATTGAACGGCTGTGACGCATTGAGCGGCTGTGACATAGCGTTGGGTGGTTGTGATGTGACATAGCGTTGGGTGACTGTGGCATAGCGTTGAGCGGCTGTGACATAGCATTGGGCGGTTGTGACATAGCATTGGGTGAATGTGACATAGCGTTGGGTGGCTGTGGCATAGCATTGAGTGGCTGTGACATAGCGTTGATTGGCTGTGACATAGCGTTGGGTGGCTAGCGTTGATTGGCTGTGACATAGCTTTGAGTGGCTGTGACAAAGCATTGAGCGGATGTGACATAGCATTGAGCGGCTGCGACATAGCGTTGGGTGGTTGTGATGTGACATAGCGTTGGGTGGCTGTGGCAGTGTGGCATAGCGGTTGAGTGGTTGTTGTGACAAAGCGTTGAGTGGCTGTGACATAGCGTTGAGTAACTGTGACATAGCGTTGAGTGGCTGTGACATAGCTTTGAGTGGCTGTGACAAAGCATTGAGCGGATGTGACATAGCATTGAGCGGCTGTGACATAGCGTTGGGTGGTTGTGATGTGACATAGCGTTGGGTGGCTGTGGCAGTGTGGCATAGCGGTTGAGTGGTTGTTGTGACAAAGCGTTGAGTGGCTGTGACATAGCGTTGGGTGGCTGTGACAATACGTTGAGTGGCTGTGACATAGCGTTGAGTGTCTGTGACATAGCTTTGAGTGGCTGTGACATAGCGTTGAGTGGCTGTGGCATAGCGTTGAGTGGGTATGACATAGCATTGAGCGGCTGTGACATAGCATTGAGCGGCTGTGACATGGCATTGAGCGCCTGTGCGATAGCGTTGAGTGGCTGTGACATAGCATTGAGTGGTTGTAACATAGCTTTGAGTGGCTGTGACTTCTGTCTCGTCCAACTTCTGTCTCTGCTTCCAAAAGTATAAAAAAGCGTCTCGATATATAATACATCGAGACTGGAAAAATATTTCAAGAAAATATCGCCATGGGATATATAGTGGTAGCTTAGTGAAAGGGTTTGGTTAGGTAAGTCTAGAGTTTAGTGTTGTCTTAGGATAGGGTTAGGTTGTAGATAGAGGGAGAGGCGGTATCACAACTCACCTCTGAGTATCAATGATCAACGTATTGTTAGTTGTCTGGGTAATCAGTGTGAGTATCGTATTGGAAACATGATTGGATTCATTGTCGCTCATATATTCCACCTAAAATGATAATAATATATATACATATAGCATAGGATTTCCTAAATAAGTTCTGTAGTGTTTGATTTGTTATTATATTATTATTAATCTTGAACATAAAGATGCCTACTTGGAGTATATATAGCAAGTCTAAAGGGAGAATAGATAGGGATTTATAGATAGGTTGAGTTGTAGATCTATAGCGGTTGAAGGTAATACACCTAACTATTTTATTAATTTTTGTCCGTAAGGGATTTAGTGTAGTAGAATGCGCACTACCCCATAGTATAATGCCGTAATTGAGATAGGGATGAAATAGAGTGAAATATAGTTGCCTATTGATGTGTAATGGGAATATATGACGTAATTTATAAAATATACCGGCAGTTTTGGAAATTTTAGATAGTATATATTTTATGTGTATTTGCCAGTTTAATTAATTGTCTACGTAGATTCCTAAGAATTTAGTACTATTTGTAAGTGTTATATTTTGGTTATTAATTTTTAATCTGTTAATATCCTGGGAATTTTTTTAATATGTTGGAAAATACAGTGGCTGAGTGGTTTCAGTTTTTTTTAGATTTAGTGATAGCCGATTTTCAATCAGCCAATCAGCAACGTTATTTAATTCAGAATTAATATTATTAATTAGATGAGTTATATTGTTGCCGGATTGGAAGAGTGTCGTATCATCAGCGAATAAAGTGGATAGAAGGGTAGTGGCATTAGGTAGATCATTAATATAAAGGAGGAAAAGTAAAGGAGAGAGTGCTCCTCCTTGTGGTAGCCCACAGAGGAGAGGGAGTAGAGAGGAGCAGCGAGAGTCTAAGGATACGTACTGTAGTCGGGATGATAGAAAGCTAGCAATTAGTTTTAGAGGGAGCCCGCGTACGCCATAGCATTCTAGTTTATTTAGTAGGATTTTGTGGTTGATTGTATCAAAGGCCTTTTTCAGATCAATGTAAATAGCGCAGGTTGATTGTTTCTGGTCTATAACGATGTGTAAGAAGCCTATTCAAGTTCAATACAAACCTGTTAAGTGAAGAACCTTCGCATTAAATGTGGGCCAACTTGCTGACTTGACAGTTGACAGAAGATCTGGATTCGAAAGTTCTTTCCAACGTACCGGTAGTAGGCCGGCATTTCGAGGAGGCCATAATATTTTTCCAGTCTGCCAGTGCAGCCCTTCTGCCCTTGCCGCTTGCCTGTTGTTTCGACCAACCAGCGCCAGGAAGACAGAGCCCAATCTAAACTGTCGTCGTCATCGAATTACTGGCACTGCACTGCCTGACTGCATTACATACAGACATATTACTGTATTACAATTATTATACAATACATTATTGTATTATTGTATTACAATACAATTAGGCTAGGCTGCCAGGCCTATATAATGTACATAAATAATATATAATGTATATGACATATATTATGTATTATATATGTTATGTAGGCCTATATAACATATAATGTATAATAAAAAAGATTTATCAGTTTATATGACAGTCAGACAGTATGAAGCTTAATTAAAAATAACTTAAACAGTTAATATAGGCATACGGCAGTAAACAAACATATGGCAGTATGGCAGTATGGTCAACCCTATTGCAGTAAACAGTAAACTAGTAACTTAGACCAGTAAACAGCTGGCCTACACACTGCCTGACTGCAGCACTACTGTCAAGCTCTCAGAATGTGGCTGAGTGGGTGCTGGTAGGCTGGGGCAGGCAGTGGAGTGTCTACTGACTGACTGATGTACTGCAGTACTGCATGCACTGCTGCATGATTTATAGGCCTATAAACGAATTTGGCGGTAAATTTTAGGCGGTTTATTCAAACAGCCTTAAGACAATTATTGGCAATGATGTGCAGGACGTTTGTTCAACACGACAAAGTAGCATTTAACAAACAGCTGGAATAAACATGTATGATTTATGTTACACAATAACGTGTAAAACAAATGTTAAATAATTACATGATAAAACATGTTACATTTAGGTATCATTAAAACGTGATCAACAAATGTTTGATTATAACATGATTGGATATTATGTTATTTAGATGTTAAAATAACATGTTGATTAAAACAAGTTTAGAAAAAAAACATGTCAACATGATTCAAGCATATAAACAAACGTTTGGTATAATAGCGTGTAGCGTGTCTGGTTAGCAGGGTCCCTTAATGACCACACCACGTCCATTGAACTACTTCTACTTTAGTTATTCCACCCCCCCCCCCCCCCCCCCCCTCACGAACTGCTCTTGTCCAAGAAAAATCTTCAAAATTTATCATTATATATAATTATTTATAACGTCAGAACGTGATTTTATTTTTGTCTATAACTAGAGTAAAACCGGTAGCCTACCTACAGTACATAAGCAGACTGTCTGATACTGTGATATGTGTGTTATTATTGTGTTTTTCATTATCGTTTAATTATTAGTCTGTAATTCACATTATTATTAACTCTTTGCTCTGATGATGATATTGCAATAAATATCGAAACGTTAGCCTTGACATTTAAAATGCGTTTTCGGATAATTGCATTGTTTACGTTACGTTGTTATCGTTCCGGTTCCCGGCTAATCAGCCCCTATCATTCTGTAAAAGCCTTTGCTGAATTGCCCCGTTATTTTTATTATCTTTTACATTAAAATACTCTGTAGTTGATTTAATAAGTGTGGGAGACCGTATTATTACTGTATCGGTGTTTTTAGAGGATCTAAGACTTATTTCCTCTGTATGTGTATTGTGAAAGGTATATTTTATGATTCTATGGCAATTCGTGATGCAAAGGAGTGATAGCTACTCTTGAACAGTAGTTACTATGACTACGGTTAACAGCTGACATTCATACGTGTTGATTTCCTTTGTTCTACGGCGTCTCTCAGCTCAGTCAGCCAATGAGAGCGTTTTTGTGGCTCCTTGTACAGAAAATTTCCGAGAAATGACGCAATGCCTATGTGCAGTGTTTATCATTCAGTCTTGAGCCAAAGAAAGAACGGCTTGGAAGTATTTTTGTGCTGTACTGCTTTTTAGTCGTACACTAGTAGGTTTAATTATAAAGGGCATATATCCTTTAACAAACGGACTACATACCAAACTGATGACTGCAAACTGACTACTTGAATATCTCATGTTTCAGGGAGCACATGTGCGTCTATCACCGAAGGGGTGATTTCAAGAACAGGCCTAATTATTTCAGGCTCATCTACTATAGTAGGGAGTCTTTCTATTTTAATTATTTGGTCTGCGGGCTCTGTACTACCTACTTTGGTGTTATTTAGTTGCCTTCTAACAGCTGGAGGCAAATCAGGCAATTTCTGCCGGTGGAATGTTCTTTTGTGTCTGCTTAGACGAGATCTATTTCCTTTGCCTTCAGTATCGGTGGTATCGCCTTCTTCAGATGATGTATATCCCTGTCTTTTGGGAGTAGATCGATTCATCATCCGCATATTACTAGCTGTTAACTGTTTACTGAAGTCGTCTTGCTTCTCTTGAAGCGTTTCCAACTCCAGTTGGGCGATCTCTTCAGCCGCTCTCCGTTCTGCTTCTGCTGCTGCCGCTTTTGCCTCTGCCGCTGCCGCTTTTACCTCTGCCGCTGCTTCTGCTGCTGCCGCTTTTGCTTCTGCCGCTGCTTCTGCTGCTGCCGCTTTTGCCTCTGCCTCTGCTTTTGCTGCGGCCTTTCTGTCTTCTATACGTTTTTTCCTTACTTGTTCTTCTTGTTCTCTAACGATGCGGAGTTGTTCATCGAATTTAGCTTGGTTCGCCGCTAACCTATCCACATCAATCGCATCTAACACAAGTTTGGCTCCTTCGCTATTAGGGCTAAGTCCCTCTAGCCTTCTCCTCAACTCTTCATCTCCCACAAAACGCTGATAGTCTGACAGATAGATATCAATGGCATCCTTCTTATGTGGTTTCTCTGCCGTCGCTTCACTTTCCACTTGGGAAAAAGTAGCGTCTGTTGATTCTCCATGGGTTGAGCGCTCCTCCAACTGAGCTTTCCACTGAGCTGCTCCTTGAACCTGGCGACTCACCCGTTGAAACCAAGTCTTCACGGCAACTTGCAACGACGTGTCTTGTCTTCTTTTAGAAGCCTCCTCAAAGGCGGATAAGATTAGCCTAATCCGCAGAACTCTTTCTCTAACTTGATAAAGCAGCGATCCCTGCTCTTGAGGTCCTTGAGGTTGTTGAAACAGTTGTCTCTCTACTCGCTCCATAGAGCTGAAGAATCCCTGTGCGTATCCGGCTGCGGACCTCTTCCATACAGCTGGATCGATGGTTTCCTTGGCTACTCCCATCCGGTGTATGTCTTCCCAGGCAGCTTCTGATAAATCAAACGGGAGTCCGGGTCCGGGGAAGTTCCATTGCGACTCGACAATAGACTTCAGTTCTTCACTAGTGTATCCCGCGTAGTTATCTCTAGTTGACCGTTGACTTCTCGCCCAATCAATCTGGTGTTCTTCCACCGCGATCAATAACCCAGCGAGCACGGCTGCAGGAAGGATGAGAAGGGGATCCGTATAAACCGCATCCGTCATCTCTGCTCCGCTCTCGGGTGTCAGCTCTACAGTATCCTCACTACTGGAGCTGCTGGGCCGCTGAGGAATAAGTTCTTGACTAGCGGGTTGTTGCTGTTCCGCTGCCTTTTGGTCCCGCTTGACCTGAGCTCGAGTGCCTATGATAGACCTACGATGTTGGACCAGCCTAGGTTCTGTTATTACTACTGGAGGGATGACCTTCCTCACAGTGGGAGGTGAACTGGATTTACGACCAGACGTTTGTACGTCTCTATCTGAGTCGCAGATAGTTACATCTAATAAACTGTCTGACAGGTTCTGCTTAGTATCAGACATGACTATGTATACTGTTGAATGTCTACTGCTGTATTACAGTCTGAGTAAGTCTAATAACTCAGTATTAACTGCTAGCCTAGTAATTAATTACCGGTACTGCTACTCAGTGTAGCGTGATATATAATATATAAGAATACCGGTATGCTTATAGTATATATAACTATTATTACAGACTAGGTTTATCACAGAATACCGGTATAATTTTAGCACAAATATATATAAATATATAATAGGCCTATCGGAATACCGGTATACAGCTTACAGTTTGTAGTATATATAATTCTGGAATAGAATTAATTACAAGTACCGGTATAATTTCAGCCTAGATTTATAGAAATAAAGATAATAGGCCTATCGTAAATACCGGTATATCAATTATTATAAATAATTGAATTTCTGTATTTTAGGGTTACTTGGTTACTTACTTACTTTATCACCGTTATTTGAGCAGTAGTCCAACTGATATTGAGACCTAATTGTTATATGGTAGGCCTACTATTTATAAATCGTTAGATTTGATTTATAATATATATATACCCGTTTTAATGGGTTTTGTCAATGTTTGAAATAAATGTTATTATTTCTGGGGGTAATCACTACACAAAGCGGTGCGCTTTCAATGAAGTGTTACTTATGAGACACTAAAACAAATAATACTAATTTACCTAAGTTACTTAATACTACAAATTACGTACAATTCGGGTGAGATTACAATCTCTAAATAAATGCAAAATTTACAAAAAACACAAAATACGAATTTTTAGGGTAATTTTACAAGAAGTCTACAAACCAGCCTAACAAAGGGTTAGATAACCGGTTATTACAACGGACAGAGTACTACGGTATTTGAAATAATTAGTAGTAGTAAATACACTGCGTTGTCTAGATAGGAAAATACCACCGCCTGACGACCTATAGCCGTATCGCTATAGGTTCTACGTTATGTATCACGGAGTGTTCCTACCTAGAAGTTAATAGAGCTAATCGAATGTGCCTATCAACCACTTTACAACACAAATATAATGCCTACAATAATTACTTCGGAAAGTACTGTACACTAAACCCTAAATTAGGTACGAGTACTTATACAACAGATAATCAGTAATTAAATATACTTGAACAGCTAAAAGAACCACGGCATCTGCTGGAGTGACCGATGCACAAAATCACCAGTCTTTACCTACGCCGAGCAGCCCGTGTAGTACCGGGGTTAATTTAACTATAGCGGTATGTATAACAAACACAATTACTGTAGGAACAAACTTGGGGACTTGAATGTTGCGAATAATCGCATAAACTCTGAATAATAAATATTACGCTACGCGTACAAACTATTCAAACAAAATACAGACCGAACACTGACAGACTACTATCAAGCCTAAACAAACTACGGTATATGCAGACTCCGAAATGATTAGGGAGTATGCGCTCTAACCCAGTAGTGCGACTTATTCTTTAGTTGGGGGTTTACCTTACAGCGTTCGCTGCCCCTACTGCCTAATCGTACTTAATCGGACAGATGATCTACACACGCGGCAATCCGTTCAGACCTAATAACAGCCAGACAACTATCCAGCCTACAAATTATCTAAATAAAATTATACGCTACCCGTACAGACTTACACAAACAAAGTACAGACTAAACGATGGCAGACTACTCTCAAGCCTAAATAAACTACAGGACATGCAGACTCCGAAATGATTAGGGAGTATGCGCTCTAACCCAGTAGTGCGACTTATTCTTTAGTTGGGGGTTTACCTTACAGTGTTCACTGCCCCTACTGCCTAATCGTACTTAATCGGACAGGTGATCTACACACACTGCAATCCGTTCGGACTTAACAGCAATCAGACAACAGCTCAGCCTACAAATCGTCTGTACAATCTGATCAGGCTTACACGCCTTCTGTTCAATACTGGCCTACAAATAAATAAAACTTGACAGAAATAAGTAAACCATATAAAGGTATAAGGGGTGATCAATCCCTAATCCCTTAAACAGCCTACCGGTATGCAATAATCAAATCGAATAATACTAGTGTACTTATACTGTTATACGGCAGTACCGGTTAGAACAGTTAGGCCTACTGACCTACAGGTGTACCGTTCAGGTTTACTTTATTGCTTACTGCAACAAAGAAGCTATATCCTTTAATGTTCGCGCTTTCAGACCTTTGGCAGTTTAACCCACCAAATTAAGATGTCTTCTAGATATTAAATCTGTTTTTAGTCTATGACAAGTATTTGATTCACTACACTAGTCGAAACCAATCCGTGCGCGACCATTCACCCGCTGGATATTCCCGGGAGATTGGGTTCGACGGTTTAATTTTTATTGCTATGTAAGCCTAATGTATTATTCGACTGACAGTACTATATAATCTCTGACAATATTATTCACCTTCGGTAATATTAACAGTTCCTTTAGGACGTGGCGCTTTATCTATATAAACAGAGTTATGACTTAAACTACTCACAACGATATGGCTTAATTATAATTCACATATATGGCGCATTCTTTAGGAATTGCTTCTTTAACAGACTCACTCATACACAATGCTGCACAATACTGCACACTAATCTGCCAATCTTCACTGATTTTAGTCACATATAAAAGGAACACAGGCTGACTCATGTAGGGTCTATCAAATAACATTGGATTCACTTCAAACCACTTTAACATAAGTCACAATCGTTTATCTGTAACCCTTCTCTCTTACCTTCGGTATATCAAGAACATTGGGTTTCGGGGTTGTTTATCGTTATTCCAAATATAATAATTCATCAACCATATTATGAAGAACTGACCGCAAATAGCAGTATAAAACAACAACTGAACACTGATTGTTACGAGTTTGCAATGTTTCAGCAGTCAGGATGTATGATCAGTTAGCAGTAGTCTTTAGGTATGTTAAATTGCAGTTAAAGGATATATGCCCTTTATAATTAAACCTACTAGTGTACGACTAAAACAGTAAAGCACAAAATACTTCCAAGCCGTTCTTTCTTTGGCTCAAGACTGAATGTAAACACTGCACATAGGCATTGCGTCATTTCTCGGAAATTTTCTGTACAAGGAGCCACAAAAACGCTCTCATTGGCTGACTGAACTGAGAGACGCCGTAGAACAAAGGAAATCAACACGTATGAATGTCAGCTGTTAACCGTAGTCATAGTAACTACTGTTCAAGAGTAGCTATCACCCTTTTGCGTCACGAATTGCCATAGAATCATAAAATATGCCTTTCACAGTACACATACGGAGGAAATAGGTCTTAGATCCTCTAAAAACACCGATACAGCAATAATACGGTCTCTTACACTTATTAAATCAACTACAGAGTATTTTAATGTAAAAGATAATAAAAATAACGGGGCAATTCAGCAAAGGCTTTTACAAATGTCCTCTAAAGTTGTAAACTGCTAAATAAAAACTCGCTGTTAATACTAACGGCGTTGAGTAATGTTACAATTTTGGAATAAAAACTTACAATTTTGTAATATCATTATTGAACTCATACTGTATTAGTCCATCAATAATATAAAAAGTTTTTCCAACCACAATAGTCCGTCTATTTCAAATGTAATTGATTTCCTTGAAAACATTAACAATTTTAAATATCTGGTTTTTGATTCCAATAATTATTTCTAATAAACTACGATTTGGATGCATTTGGGACGTAATTATTGCAATATGCCACGAAATAAATACAGTACCTCTAAACCCATATATTTTTGAAACCAGCAATTCTTGATCTATTGGGCGGATTGCAAAATCTCCAATGTTGGAACATAATTGTTAAAAAGATGTCTTTTTTTCACAGCTTTTTGTGAATGAGAAAACATAATAAAATCAAAAAATTGATTTGATTAAAATCTTTGTATTCCGAACAGAATGAACCTAAAATCAGTTATCATCGTTATGGCCAAAAATAAGTTGCTGGGCTGCTGCCTAATTTTAAAAAATGGACTTTAGTTCACAGTAGTTGAACTGTATACGTATGTACAGGTATACCGACCGGCGACCAGTATTGTCTTAGACGCCTGTATCGTTATACAGTAGGTCATTATGGTACAGGTATAATACCGTGGCTGATTGTGGCCACTTAATTTCAGTTTTTTCATATTTGTCACCCGGGTGACAATTATTTATCACCCGGGTGACAATTATTTGTCACCCGGGTGACAATAATTTATCACCCGGGTGACAATTATTTATCACCCGGGTGACAATTATTTATCACCCGGGTGACAATTATTTATCATCCGGGTGACAATTATTTATCACCCGAGTGACAATTATTTATCACCCGGGTGACAATTATTTATCACCCGGGTGACAATTATTTATCACCCGGGTGACAATTATTTATCACCCGGGTGACAATTATTTATCACCCGAGTGACAAATACTGGTGTTTTTCAGCAATCTATCTTTATCCCTACAGTATCATTATTTTCTTGCAGTGTCTGATCTGTCTGTCTGTATATTCGAGTGGTACAGTATTTCTTATTCATCATGAGTCTAATTGATAACGTTATTGAACGGTATTTCTGGTTGGGATTTAACTACAGTGAAATAGCACATCTTGTATATTGTCAAAAAGGCATAAATATTTCTTCACGAACGATTCGACGTAGGTTGAATTCGTCAGGTCATACACGGATTTTAGTTAGATCCATTCGATTTTGATGCTATTGTTAGTGTTCTTGAAGTAGAATCCTTCAATCGGAAAACAGCGGGCTATAGACAATTGCAACGCATTCTGATGGATGACTACCATCTGTTTGCACCGCGAAAGGTAGTTGCATTAATATTGAAAATTGTAGACGTAACTGGTAGAATATCTCGAATCGGAAATAAACTCACAAGGCGAACTTACTTTTCGAAGGGGCCTAATTTTTTATTGCACATTGATGGTTGGGATAAACTGAAACCATTTGGATTGACAGTGCACGGATCTGTGGATGGATATAGTCGAAAGATTGTTTGAAGCGTCGTTGTTAGAAGTGATAAAGGCACCGAAAATGTTAACGTCGAAGCAATACATCGATATTTCAGATCCTTCAATGATGACCAATTATTACAGAAGTGCTCAGTATTTATTTTTTATTTATTTATTTATCAATGCTCAGTAAGTATTTATAAAAAAGAATTAAGTGAATTAAAAGTTAAATACGTACATTTGGGTTTAATTTATAGTCATAAATGACATCACTGTCATAAGGGGGGCGGGGTGTGGGGGGGGGGGGGGGGGGTGGTTGTATCCTCTGACATATTCTCATAACTGAGCCTCGTGCTGCGCGAAGGACCCACAAATGTTTTTCAACTGTAATCGGGTATCTTTTACCTGATATTATAACACTGTTTTTGAACAATATAAGCAATAATTCCGTTTAAAATAACAGTTATTTATATGACAAATTAATAAAATTACGAACAAACAATCACGAAAACTGACCGATATTACAAAGAAAAATATTTATTGATGATTTAAAAATTATAATCTAATCATGTATATAAGTGTAGAGGTACAGTGTTCTAACAGTTAATTGCAATATCTAAACAGTTATATTGTCTAAACTAACAGTACTGTAATACAGTATTCTCAAGGCAATGCAAACCCCAATGTATTCAACATATCCTCCATGAGACGGTCACAGAATACTTTGCTGGGCCCCAACAAATAACGGCCATTTATCGGAAAATGAATTGTTAACGCACATGTGTCCGCATGTACACGTCTTGCGCAATCTGATGTACGGTAAAATTCTAACTTTCATTCACCTGAAAAAATAGGAAACCGAGACCCCGAACCGAACTGAAGCACATCACCCAAAGTACAGTAAGTGTGATTGAATTAATCCCTCCTTTGAGCAAGTCATTGACATCGGCTTTCATCGACATTACGTATTTACATGGATGTACGATGTACCGGTACCATGAACTACAGTATAAAGTATACAGTAACCACCCTTTGCAGAATTGTCACTCGGGTGATAAATAATTGTCACCCGGGTGACAAATAATTGTCACCCGGGTGACAAATAATTGTCACCCGGGTGACAAATAATTGTCACCCGGGTGATAAATAATTGTCACCCGGGTGATAAATAATTGTCAACCGGGTGACAAATAATTGTCACCCGGGTGATAAATAATTGTCACCCGGGTGATAAATAATTGTCACCCGGGTGACAAATAATTGTCACCCGCGTGACAAATAATTGTCACCCGGGTGATAAATAATTGTCACCCGGGTGATAAATAATTGTCACCCGGGTGACAAAGAATTGTCACCCGGGTGATAAATAATTGTCACCCGGGTGATAAATAATTGTCACCCGGGTGATAAATAATTGTCACCCGGGTGATAAATAATTGTCACCCGGGTGACAAATATAAAAAATCTGAAATTAAGTGGCCACAATCAGCCACGGTAGGTATAACGCTATTGTCGCTATTACAATTTACATCAGTATTACGTTGATTGTTTAAAATCAATCTGTACCAGCAGTACAGCAGTACTGCAGTATGCCTGTATGCATGCAGTACCATGCTGCCATGGACTGGCAGTTAGCCGTTAGCGTTTAATTACCAAACCTCTGTTCGTGAACATCTGATAGGCCTGTAGGCTGATAGGCCTACTACTGACAGACTGAATGGTTGTAGCTGCAGCTGGCAGCGTTTACTCTCCTCTGAACTGGTCTCCCTCCACGCTGCAACCTGGCAACCAACTCTGAAAACCTCGAAACTCGAGTCAATGCTGCAATGCAAGCCACCTACCGAATCATCATCCATGCAGCCTGTGGTGAGGTAACAACTTCTCAACAAGACAGACCTCCCGGGAGAACAAATACAAATGGATCCCAAACTGAGTCCGATAGACACGTGGACACCATTCCAAACCCCATTAAATCTGAATCGAGTAATACCGGTACAACACCCAGTTCAACTCTATTATCCGCAGTAACCTCTACCGACTGGACAAACGATTATTCTACGCAACCTCTAACAGACCAGTCAGATATTCTTGTAACTAGTAATGCGTACCTACCGGTACGCATTAAGACGGAAGACGAACTCGAACTGGAATGTAAACCCGACATAGGTGATGTTGGTGATGGCTTGGAGGAGTTCTTCGATATAAATAAACAACATGGAATCCGCCGTACAGACACATCAACCGCCAACACTGACCGAGGTCGAGGTCTCTCCCAAATCAATGGCTCCTCACCAACCCTCACTACTCAGTCTCTAAACGAGTTCAACTTAAACCATTCCAACACCGACAACCTCCTGTTGCGCCCTAAACCAACAACTGTTCCCGCTATAGGTGAGTTAGGTCACTAGGTAGCATATGTATGTATGTATAACTAGGTAGGGTAAGCTGGGGTGAAGTGAGTAGGGGTAAAATGAGCTATTTTTTATTTTGTTTTTTTAAATATATAAATTTTTGTTATTTCAATTCTCTAAAATCATTACAATGTCTACAAATATCCTAACTTTGATCTAATAAACGAAATAAATTATGACAGTTTGAAATTTCGAAGCAATCAATATTTTTACAAAATATGAAAAAAAAGTTGAAAATTCATGCATACGAACTTTTTGGCTATTGATTTTAAAATAAAAAATTATAAACAACGAATTAAGGTATAGAGTTGTCATTACCCCAAATAAATTATAAATAAGTGATACTTGAGCTATCTCTTGCACTTTTTACTACTACTAGGTCGAGCGAGCTCGGACAGTGGAAATGAGATCCTTCTAGGCTTCCCGATTCTCCATAGTTGTCGCAATTTCGTTTCTCCTAAGTTCAGTATCTCTTTCAAGTTGATCTATATATGCTATGGCCGGTCGTCCACGACTACGCTTTTCATGAGTTGGTTGCCAGAAAAGTAGATCTGGTATGACCTCGTCTTTACTTCGCCAGCAGTGCCCACTGAATCTTAATCTGCGTTCACGGAGGGTGGTTGATACAGGTGGTATTGTACCATAAAGCTCGGCGTTTGTCATGTGTTGTCTCCAGCTGATGTTTAGGGCTGCCCTTAGTAGTCTTGTGTAGCAACCATCAATTCGTTGTTCAAGTGATTTAGTCAGTGTCCAGGTCTCACCCCCATATAAAAATACACTTTCCACTGTGGCTCGAAAGAACTTAGTCTTCAGGTGCCTGGAGAGATCGGATTTCCAGATGGTATCCATTTTTGATAGAGCTACCCAAGCCTTTGCTTTCCTAACTTTAATGTCCTTTTTGCTACTCTCTATCCATGATCCAAGGTACTGGAAGTCATCGACCTTCCTTAGTTGATTATTATCAATGGTTGTCAAGTTTCCATCAACATTAAAGGTCATGAATTCGGTCTTTGTAGCATTTATATGCAATCCAACCTCCTTAGCAGTCCTCTCCACTTTATTTAGTAGAAGCTGTGCATCTGCTAAGGTATTAGAGAGCAGGGCGATGTCATCCGCAAAGTCGGTGTCTGTGACTGTAGTTGCTGGATATCTACTACTTCTGCGTTCTTGAAGTGTGAATCCCAGGTCTTCACCCTTTGTGGCCGTCCTCATTGCGTAATCCAGCACAATTACAAATAGTAATGGTGCTAATGTGTCACCTTGCAGTACGCCAGCCAGGATTGAGAAAAACTCAGTTTCACCATCTGGTGAGAGTACCTGCGCTTCTGTGTCACAATATAACAATCCAATGCCAGCAACAATTACTTCTGGTATTCCATAAGCTCTTAGGATTTCAAGCATTTTACCTCTATGGATGGAGTCGAATGCCTTCTTGAAGTCCACAAAAGTCATGACAGCGGGGAGATTCTTTGACTTAATTCCTTCAATCAGTCTCCGTAGTGCAAGTATCTGAGCTATTGTTGATCTACTTGGTCGAAATCCGTTTTGGCTCTTACGCAGTAGTTTCTCTATGTGAGGCCTAATCCTATATAGAATCATTTTATTGTATATTTTGGCAGCTACCACAAGCAGACAGATCCCACGATAGTTTGTTGGTATGCCGAGGTCTCCTTTCTTGGGGAGATGCTTTAGTTGACCTTTAGTCCAAATTGGTGGTGGCTTTTCCCCTTTTAACATGCGGTTGCAAACATTCAATAATGGTCTGTTTAGCACTCCGGTTTTCCATACCTCCGCTGGGATTTCATCTAATCCACTCGCTTTATTATTGCACTTTTTATCATTCTGTAACTAATTATTTATTTATTTAATTAACTCATTTAGTTCACTTTACCCCTTTATTTTATTGGCAATTGGGTAAAGTGAGCTATTGAAATTTTAGTGCTGTTTATTATTTTGTATTTCATTATATCTCTTATTTGTAACAGAACGTTGTTTGGTTGTCTGGTAACCCTATATTCTTTAGGTATTAGCTGTTAGAGCCTAAGTGGGTCTAATAAATACACGTACAAATCAGAACTGTGTGAATTTCCACTACTAGACTGTGCTGTGTATTCAGGTGTATTATTTGTAGCAGTATGCTGTGCTGTAAGTAAGGTTTTTTTTATAATTGGAAGCACTGAATTTGTTTGGATTCCATTGTTTGTATGTATTAGACCATTGTTTGTTGCCTGTAGTAGATGCAGGACTGTTGCATTTGAGGTGATTTGGGGTGACTAAGGAGCATTTCTGGATGTTAAATTGCATTTCCCAAGTCTTGGCCACATTCTAGAAGATAGATTATGTCGTGTATAACAATTTGAATATCTAGTAATGATCTGATTGGTCTATAGAGTTTGTTGTTGTCAGTATACATTTTGATTACAGTGTCTGGGGAATCATTTTCACCAATGTCATTGATATATAAAATGAATAGAGAAGAGGAGCAATCACTCTTCCCTGGGGCACTCCACTAGACAGCAGACGGTTGAAAGAGAGTCATTTACCAAAGTACCTTGGTACCTATTGCAGAGAAAATCACTTAACCATTCAAGTAAACTCTCACATATACCATATGACAGAAGCTTCAGAAGCACTTTGTGATGATACCATATCATACCCACCAGATTGTAAAAGTTAAACCTAGAAGATCATACCAACCAGATCGTACAAGTTAAACCTAGAAGATCACTCCTGGTAAACCCACCAGATCATACAAGCTAAACCTATCAGATCATACCCACCAGATCACACAAGTTAAGCCCAGCATATCACACAAGTTACAATCACCAGATCTCCCCAGTTTAATCTACCTGGTCGACAAATTACTCCAATAAGATCCTACATATTAAACCCACCAGATCATAAAAATTAAACCCAGCAGATCATATAAGTTAGAATGACTAGATATCATCAGCTTAATCTACAGGGTCGACACATTACACCAACAAGATGATACAAGTTAAACCTAGCAGATCATACCCACCAGATTGTATAAGTTAAACCTAGCAGATCATACCCACCAGATTGTATAAGTTAAACCCAGCAGATCATACCCACCAGATTGTATAAGTTTAACCTAGCAGATCTGCATATGTTGCAACCATGCAATCGTACAACATTACTATTTTAAACCTGTATGTGATATGTATAAATTATTGCAATACTTATGTAATGCTCAGATTCTAATCAGTTTTCTACCTAATTCATCCACTTCCAATTTATTACTTTCTGTAGGCAATCAATCACAACCATGCCCTGATGATTCAGACATGCTCACTTCCGACGATGACGTAACACCCGGAAGTATGAATAATTCCTTCGACCAACCTGGTCCATCTGGGATTCAACCCACTTGTGATACTTGTGGTAAGAGATTCGCAAGGAACGGCCACCTAATTGTACACCAACGGATCCACACCGGTGAGCGTCCACACCAATGCGATATCTGCTACAAACGATTCTCTCAACCAAACAACCTAACTGCGCACAAGCGGACGCATTCCGGAAATCGTCCGTACGTGTGCAACACGTGCGGGAAAGGATTTACAGAGAACTGCAGTCTAACGCGCCACAAGCGAACACATACGGGAGCTCGGCCGTTTAGCTGCGATGCATGCGGTAAATGTTTCTCCCACCGACATCATGTAAAGCGCCACAAATGTATCCACAGTGGGGAGACTCGGTAACTGTAATGTTTGGAGGAACGTTTCTCAACTTCCAGTAAACTTGTTAGACAAAGTCGGGTTACAAATTAGACGAATAATCTATGTAGTTAGTTGTAGATTAAACTATAAGTGCGATATGGCCACTTCCGTTGGAATATTACGGTTTAGTGTTTTATTTATTATTATTATTATTTATTTAATCCAGATTCCAGAATATTAGTAACCGGAGACTGAAATTGGTAACTGGGTGCACTAATATGGAACTGGGTGGCAATTTGTAACTTGATACTCAAATTAGTAACCGCGGGAACTACAATTTGTAACCTGAAAGAGAAATTCGTAACCAAGTACTGAAATTAGTAACCTGAGACTGAAATTGGTAACTGGGTGCACTAATATGGAACTGGGTGGCAATTTGTAACTTGATACTCAAATTAGTAACCGCGGGAACTACAATTTGTAACCTGAAAGATAAATTCGTAACCAAGTACTGAAATTAGTAACCTGAGACTAAAATTGGTAACTGGGTGCACTAATATGGAACTGGGTGGCAATTTGTAACTTGATACTCAAATTAGTAACCGGGAACTACAATTTGTAACCTGAAAGAGAAATTCGTAACCAAGTACTGAAAGTAGTAACCTGAGACTGAAATTGGTAACTGGGTGCACTAATATGTAACTGGGTGGCAATTTGTAACTTGATACTCAAATTAGTAACCGCGTGAACTACAATTTGTAACCTGAAAGAGAAATTCGTAACCAAGTACTGAAATTAGTAACCTGAGACTGAAATTGGTAACTGGGTGCACTAATATGGAACTGGGTGGCAATTTGTAACTTGATACTCAAATTAGTAACCGGGAGCTACAATTTGTAACCTGAAAGAGAAATTCGTAACCAAGTACTGAAAGTAGTAACCTGATACTGAAATTGGTAACTGGGTGCACTAATATGTAACTGGGTGGCAATTTGTAACTTGATACTCAAATTAGTAACCGCGGGAACTACAATTTGTAACCTGAAAGATAAATTCGTAACCAAGTACTGAAATTAGTAACCTGAGACTGAAATTGGTAACTGGGTGCACTAATATGTAAGTGAGTGGCAATTTGTAACCTGATACTCAAATTAGTAACCGGGAACTACAATTTGTAACCTGAAAGATAAATTCGTAACCAATACTGAAATTAGTAATCTGAGACGGAAATTAGTAACATGGGGATGAAATTGGTAACGTTTGCACTAATATGTATCTGAGTGGCAATTTGTAACTGATACACAAATTTGTAACTGGGAACTTCAATCTGTAACCAGAAACAGAAATTTGTAACCAAGTACTGAGATTGGTGACAAGGGAATGAAATTGGTAATCGGGTACACTAATGTAATATGTTGAGTCAAGTGATGTCATGTCATGTGAGGTGAGGTCAGGTTAGTTGACCAGTAGTCAGGTCAGGTTTGTCGTCAAATGACGTCAAGCGTGATTTCAAGTTCATATACCTTGCCCGTTTTGGCAAGTAAAAAAGAATACCTTGCCTATTTTGGCAAGTTAATGACTCTCTAGTTGGGGGTGTGATGGAACAAATAAATAAATTACGAATAATATACGAAATGTTCTACAGTAAATACAATAATTACCGTACTACAATAATTACAAAGATTCTGCTTTTTTTAGGCGCAAATTTTAATATCATCTCAATATCAAAGTCATGTGATGGGACGCGATGTCGAATTAAGTGATCTCAAGTGAATTGAGGTCGTGATGTTTAGTGAAGTGACGTCAAGTCAAGTAGAGTCAGGTTAGTTGACTAAGTGATCAAGTGACGTCAAGTCAAGTGCCACCAAGTCAAGTGCCATCAAGTCCAGTGACTTCAAGTCAAGTGATGTAAAATCAAGG
The DNA here is from genome assembly GCA_032718475.1 of Nemertoderma westbladi. Lineage (NCBI taxonomy): Eukaryota > Metazoa > Xenacoelomorpha > Nemertodermatida > Nemertodermatidae > Nemertoderma > Nemertoderma westbladi. The sequence continues at coordinate 35,359 of JAUCBJ010008534.1, read as the reverse complement.
TACATAATGTCAAGCAAGTTACGTCATTCAAGTAACTTCAAGTCAAGTGACGTCATGCCAAGTGCCATAAAGTCAAGTAATGTCATGTCAAGGCTGTCAACTCAAATATCATATACATTAAAAGCATAATTGCTCTCGTTCTGTATATCTGATCACCAATTAGACATCTTACAACATTCCACCTGTTATGAACAAATTCATATAATTATCTTTCAGTGTGCTGAACTCTGAACGCTGGTTTAGGAGTATATTCAACGTATAATCTAACATGAAGTCTAAGACACTGTAGAGTGTAGGCTAGGGCCTACATTATGATATGCCTCAAAGGCAAAGCAGTTCTCCAATGGGGCTTGCTTTGGGGGACATACTGTACACTATATCTGTATCTGGTATCCCTTGAACGAACACCACTCGCTACGTTCTCCCGACATCAAACACAGCGCAGGGATGGACGTTGTTGTTTGTTTACATGTTACGGGTATCTATTCTATCAAATGTTGAAGTGAAAGCCGTTTCGGGAGATTATCACTACTACTTGACACATCCGAGGATTCGGAATATTCGGATTCATGGGAATCACTGGCCTCGTCGTCTGTTATGTCGTAACCATACTAGTTTAGGGACATACGTTGCCTCTTTGGGATATGGTTCCATCATAAATTATACTGTACGCTAAATGAGGGGGGGGGGGGGGGGGGTGGTCTAATTATAAAATATAATCAAATATATAAAATATGCCCGCACGAAAGGGTTAAAAAGCATAATTGCTCTCGTTCTGTATATCTGATCACCAATTATACATCTTACAACATTCCACCTGTTCTGAACAAATTCATATATTATCCTTCAGAGTGCTAAACCAGCTGGTTTATGAGTATATTCAACGCAGTTTTCGTATTCATTAAAACACTCGTTGCGCTCTTCCTGTACATCTTGTCATCAAAATATATAGCTTACAACATTCCACTCCCGGTTTTGAACAAAATGATAACTCTTTCAATATGCTACTGTATATCAGGCGGTTTAGGATTATATATAGTCAACGCAGTACTCGTCTTCATTAAAAGCCTCGTTGCGCTCGTCCTGTTTTGACTGAGAGTATTTTTCACAAACTTACACTTACGACCTTTATAACTATGTAAATTCTCGAAACTGCGCGTGGAACTGCTGATTTATGGCAGATGGACATATACTGTACAATATAGTTCATACCAAGCTTTTGAGAAAATACCGACAGCGTTACATATACGGCAGGTTGGTTAGAAATAGCTGCATTGAAACGGAAATTCTAACCATAATATTCTGCGTAAATTTTAATACGACAGATTTCGATAATTATTGACGCCGACTATGCCGTAAGACTATGACTATATAACTAAATATAATACTTTATCAGAAGACAGTCTGTAAGTAAGCAATCAGTCTGTGATGTGTAACTGCAAGCCTATTTAATCCCAGCTGTTTATGTTATTATTTATACCGTTGTCTTGACAGTGCATCTTAGCAACTAAGCGCCTCCTGTAATTGTATTGGCTGTTACTGCTTTCTACCTTACCCTCAGCTTATGTCGAGTCTGTGGAGTGAATTTAGCATCACCCCAATATTTCAGACTACACACACACAATTCATTCAAATACAGAGGCCTGGTAGCAGGGCCTCCCTACAGGTCGCCTTAGGCTGATATTTATTAGTGGTTAGGGAAAGCCCATGTTGATAGTGATAATCTGAGAGTTAATTTATGCCAAGCCCAGCTGTGCGATAATGGAGTGAAGACTCATCTATTTTTCAACGAAATTCAGATTGATTGTGTTACCCATTTGCATGGCCAGCTTTCTAACAGTACCAACAAATCACAAAGATGTTGAAGAATAAAACTGCGGCGGTAAAACTGGTGCAATATCGCACGGAGACATACCATTTTCTAAACGCTTGTAGTCTAAAGAATGAGAGCAAAAATTAAAATCCTTTCTGGCTCACCCACCAAGGAGGAGGGAAGGGAGGTAAAAATATCTGTCAGTCTGTTTCAAATTTCATGCAATATTATTAAGATTTCTAAAAATTTTGGGCGGGTGGTGGGGGGGGGGGGGGGGGGCGGGGGGCAAGGTACCTTCGGTGTCGTCGTGTTTTGGGAGATTAGCCGTAACGCCACTGAGCCGGTACCTTCAACCTGAATAAAGAAACTATATTCCAGGGCATGGTGTATAGGGCGAGGGGGTAGACTCTCGATACACTAAAATACAACACTCTGTCTGCAGGCAGGGTCATATCGACGCAAAACTGCAAAATAACAGCTGATCCTTAGAGGCCCAGCCGCACACTAGAGATGCAGGATGTAAATTTTTTAAGAATACATTATTTCCTATCAGACCACGCACACTAGAGATGCAAGATGAAAGATGCACGATGCAAGATGCGAAAATGGACATCCTCGATGTTCTATTTTTTGCATCTCGATTTATAGAATACATGGTAGACTATGGGAGGCCGTACACTAGAGATGCAAGATGCATGACAAATTCTAATTTTGAAATATATATTAAAAAATTCCATCAAAGGCAGCCGCCAATCCTCCCTATAACATAATGTAGTTCAATGACCAGTTGGTTGGTTCAATGTTGATTGATTGTATGTTGATACATGTCGAATAATGCCGGGGGTGGGTTTATGTTATTACCGCGTATATACTCTGTAGGTAAGGCTGAGATTTATATAATAAAATATCTGATTTATATCTTCCCAGATCCCAGTATGTCTGTTATGCGTTTTTTTTAAACAATATATTTTACATTTACATTATATTCAATATTCAAACCATGCCTATTACTTGGGATATCGGTAATACCGAAAAATTAATAAATCTTGTTCAAGAGAGATAGGAATTATATAATCACGGACTACCTAATTATAAGGACCGGGACCATCACTGGAGTGATATTGGGAAAATATTGAATATACCAGGTAAGTCAGTAGCACTGATAAAGTTAGTTGTACAATAAGCAGTAGTTGGTTAAATTTGTGGCAATTATTAACAACAATAAAACATAAACGTTTTACAAAAACAATTTAAATTGTTGTGTGCGTTGGTTTAATATGAGCGTAGTCATCCTGCCATGGCAAAGATCCATCAGTGGACGTGAAGTAATCTGCGATGTTATCACGAACAACCATGGCGTCGGTCGAGGGCCGGCCATTGAGTAGTCGCGCATTGGTTTGGAATTTAGAGTCTAAATTATATCTTGACTGTTTGGGTTGTTTTTGAGGAAGCAACAGTTTCAAGAACTTCCTCATCACTGTCATCCATTGAAATCAAGTGATACAGTATGTGGATGGTCAGGAAAAAAATTTAAAATACGACGCTGATATTGGAATATAATTAAAATGTAATAAGTAAATAACATAAAAGCCATCAATATATAAAATAAAATACGATGCATCTTGCATTTCTAGTGTACGTCGGGAACGATTTTTGCATCGTGCATCTTGCATCTCTAGTGTGCGGCGGGCCTAAAATTGCAGCAGCAGCAGACAATTGCCCCCTGAGGACAATTACTCCCCGGGGATATTTGCCCTGAGAACAATTGCCCATGAGGACGATTGCCCCCTGCAGCCCTGAGGACAATTGCCCCTTGGACAATTGCCCCTGGACAATTGCCCCTTGGACAATTGCCCCTGGACAACTGGCCCCTTGGATAATTGCCCCTTGGACCATTGATCCCCGAACAATTGCCCCCTGGGCAATTTCCCTTAAGGTCGAATTGCCCCCTGCAGCCCTGAGGACAATTGCCCCCTACGATTGCCCCCCAGGCCCCAGACAATTGCACCCTGAGGGAGGACAATTGTTCCCCAAGGATAATTGCCCTGAGGACAATTGCCCCCCTGAGGACAATTGCCCCCTGGACAATTACCCCCCGCAATATCTTATCTTTTGTGGGTAAGTGTCATTGGGGGACAATTGTCCTTGGTGCTTGGGGCAATAGGCCTAGTCCGGGGGCAATTATCCTGTTACGGCAGTTTGTTATTAATTATTCAGTTATTTAATGTCGAACAAAATAATTAACATTGTTAATTCGCAGAGACAATATTCAAATTCACCAAAGAATTGCGTCATTTGTCTGTTTGTGCAATTGCGTAATTAGCTGTCATTTGCATCGATTTTCCCCTGGAGGATGATTGAATTTTTATTGCGTCGAGTCTCCCTCCCTCCCTCCCCACCCCCCCCCCCCCCCCCCCTCCCCTTGATCATCCCCCACCCCCCATTCTCCCATTCAATTTTATTAAAATAAAAAAATAATTTAAGTAACAATATGTAACATATTGCATACATAATCATTTATCAAAATAAATAATGTAGGCTATACCGTATTGCATTTCCTGGAAATTGTAGCATAAATATTCCTTAACTTAATCAGTTAATAGCAATCAATAAACTCTTTAATATGTATTGCAGTCCCATCTTTCTGTCTCTTTGGTTCTTAGTCATGGGCATGGCGGCATGGTGAGGTGTTTTGTGTTATTAGTAGTGGAGTGGAGTGGGTCTTGGTAGTAGCAGCAGTATTTTATGTAATGTAATGTAACAGTGTACTGGTTCAATTTAATTGTCTCCCACAGCCAATCCATTAAACAGCTCAATACCTCATTAGCCTAAATATAAAGAGAGCTCTATGCCAGAACTGCATCTGTCAATTATGAGGCATCTCTATCTCCACTACACACTTCTCCAGACTAGTTGAAAGGCAGTGCCGCCTGGCTTTTGTGTACTGTTAAAAAAGTGACTGTCCACCGCGAAACGGGGTGGATCATCTTAATTTGCTAATAAAACTTTTTCTATACATAGAAATTTATTTTTGTACATACGAAATATGTATTTCGATATGCTCTATCTAATGATATAAATTTCAATATAACGTACCGAACACTAAACTTTCGTACTTGATATTTGTAATTTTACATACAAATTCAAGTCAAAAATTGCTCAGTTGACGACAGTTGTCCACCCCCTTTCAGGGTGTCCGTCCACCCCCATTCTGGGTAGTGCTCCCTAACTTGTAGATCTTGTATAAGTAATGGAGTTAATTCCTCTATAAGTTTAAACTGACAGTCTGACAGTAGTATATTCTAATATCCACAGTAGAAATGTGAATAAAGAATACTGGCAGTGGTAATGTGCCATTGTAATAATAAATATAATAGTGATGATTGATTCAGTCATCATTTGGTGATTCGTTATTTTTAGGTTTACTCGAGATGTTCATGAAGCCTTTGTGTATGTTGGAAGCAATGAATGATGATGGCGAAATTGAATTTGATGAAGCTGATATTGTTATTGAACCACCTACCAATGCAACCGCAATGCAGACCGCTGATAGTGACTGTGATTCTGCCGATGAGGTTGGTGGAATTCCAAACAATCTCAGTAGACATCAACTATTGGCTGGTGCTCACTTATTACTGAGAGGGTCATCCATGGATGGTGAAGATGATATTGTTTATGGGGATGGGAACATTGGCATTGATGAGGTCCGTGATATAGAACGTATATATTCAGGGGAGGTTGAAGATGATGTTTCTGATGATGATGATATTCTGTTGAGCTCAATATTATCAGGTAAAAAAAGAAAACCCCCAAATTCAAAGGGAGGTCCATTGAAGAAGAGCATTGCAGAGAAAGCAACTTCTCAATGTAATCCACAGTGGGAACAGAAAGAACTTGCCAGTAACACAAGTGGAAATAATGCATATCCATGGAATATTCCAATACCTGATATTGATAATGATGAATGTCCAGTTAGTTTATTTGAGCGTTTTTTCTCAACTGAAGTTGTAGAAATAATCTGTGAACAATCAAATTTATATGCAATGCAGCATAATCGACTAACATTTAATGTTGATGTACCATCTATCAAGTTGTTTATTTGCAATTATTACAAAGTGGTTATTAGTGAAAGTAGGAAGTAGGAAGTGGTTAGTAGGAAGATGTACTGGGAAACTGCAACAGATGTTCACTCAATTGCAGTGTCTAAGGCTATGTATAGAAATAGGTTTGATTATGTAATGTGCAATCTTCATCTGGCTGACAACACAAAACTCGATGCGAATGGCAAGTTGGCCAAAATCCGCCCGCTGATGAATTCATTGAATAAATCGTGTCTAGCTAACTATCAACCATCCGCAGAACAGTATAGCATAGACGAATCAATGGTTCCGTATTATGGGAGGCATGGTGCAAAACAGTATATAAAGGGAAAACCAATGAAATTCGGTTACAAGATGTGGGTAGCAGCATCTCGGCTTGGTTATGCTATTCAGTTCTATCCATATCAGGGAAAAGGATCACATGATAACAAGATTGGTTTGGGTGGATCAGTTGTAATGAACCTAATAGAGTCCATTCCTAAACCTATTGCTAACAGTCATCATCACTTGGTTTTTGATAACTTTTTCAAATCTATTCCCCTATTGGAAAGTCTGTCATCAAATGGGTTTGCCGCAACAGGAACTATTCGTAAAAATCGCCTAAAGGGAGCACTGGGAAGTCTAGAAGATGTAAGGAAAGCAGAGCGTGGAGCCTATGATATTGTCTCTGACAGTGGTTTCAATAACGAGCTGGAAAGACAACAAGCCTGTGTATGTGGCATCCACATTTGCTTCTGCCACTCCTGTAGCAGTAGCTCGGCAATATTCACGTGAACAGAGGAAACGGGTAGAGATCAACCAACCATGTTGTATTCAAATATACAATCATGGAATGGGTGGTGTTGATTGTCTCGATCAAGGATTGTCATGTTACATGGTGAGTCATAGGACAAAGAAGTGGCGGTGGCTGATATTTCGGTTTTGCCTCGAATTAGCAGTTTTCAATGCTTATCAATTAAGTCGGTACAAAGTGTGCGAAAGTCACCAATCGCGCTTGGATTTACTTGGCTTTCGACGAGTCATTGCACAAACATATTTTGCGCGTTTTAGAACCAAGAGGGAGCAGCAGTTTGTTTCCTGCACCGAATTGCCTGTTGATAAACAAGTTTTACTTGCTGTGCGCTTCGATGCAATTGGTCACTGGATTGTTCAAGGTGGCCAACGATGATGTGCCTACATTGGGTGTAAGGGCACTACAGTATACTATTGCGAGAAGTGCAATGTAGGATTGCATCCTATCCTACTTGTTTCAAGCCCTTTCACACCAAATAACTCTATATAATGATGTTTTTGTGTATAAACTATATTCGTGTTAGTTTTTGAAAAAAAACATAATAAATATATACGCTATGTCACTACTCAGCTACTGTCAGAATAAACTTACAGTTATATCTCACGCAATAAAAATCTCCAGTACCATTTTTTTTTGGAAAAAATTGTTATATTTATGGGTTTTGTATCTAAACCCAGCTATCCATTACAAAAAAATCAAAAAAATCGAGGTTATGGGTATATACCGGTACATTGTTTGGTGTATTTGTTATTGTTTTTTACATAATGTATAAATAAATCTATCTATCAAATTCGGCCGGAACCGAATATATGCCATATTCGGCAAAATTCGGTACTGAACCGAATAATTCGGTCGATCCCTACTCTGGAGCAGGGTGATACCTTTTAGGGACTTGTATGGTACCCCTGTTGGCTGCACAGTGGGTCAAAATAGGCAAAAACCGATGTGCTCAAAAACTTTTTTCAATGCCACCATTCGATTCGCCATATCTGAAAACCTCAGAAAATATGCTTAATTTCAAAATTTTCATGTCTGGGAAGAAAATCTAGCTCGACAAACCCAAAATTTCAAATTTATATGAAAAAAATGAAATTTTCATGCCAAATTTGGAAAATTTAAAATGTTTGATAAATCAGTAAATTTTTAAGGAATTTCAAATTTTTTTTTAAATTTGTTCCCAGGAGTATGCCGAATTCATATTTCATAGCAAATATATAGTACCGGTATTTTAAATGCAAATACTACGCCCCAAGCTGCTATTCAAATGAAAGATCAACATATATACAACAAATTTGTTGCTAAACTGGGTTGCCCCAATTTGCCCAAAAGGACCAAAATTGACATTTTCACATTTTTCAGGATTTCACTGTTGGTACTTTCCAAAAATAGCACTTATAAACGAGATGGACAATTGACACCAGTTTTAATCGAATCAGCACCCTCGAAAACCTGTAAACACCGAAAATTATCAATTTCTGTCTAGCAGTATAGATTTTGACATTTTGTGCCATGCAGCCATGTGCCACAAACATGTGTCACATGCTAAAGTGGCACGTCTGAGTGACTGCGGAATTTGAAACTATTTGCAATCGAATCAGCACCCTCTAAAACCTCTAAATACTGAAAATTGTCAATTTCTGACTATCTGTAGTAAGTTTGATATTTTGTGCCATATGCCGAAAACATGTGCCACATGCTAAAGTGGCACGTCTGAGTGACAGCGAAATTTGAAACTATTTGAAATAGAATCAGCATTTTCGTAAACCTCTAAATACTGAAAATTATCAATTTCTGACTATCACTAGTAAGTTTCATATTTTGTGCCATATGCCTCAAACATGTGCCACGTGCCTAAGTTGTCTAATCTGGGCCACCACGGAATTTGAAACTATTTGCAATCGCATCAGCACTCTGGGAAACTTATGAGAACCAAAAGCTGCGGCATTCTGGCATTGTTTATCATATATCCCATAAATGCTAATTTTGGCACGTGCCAAGAAATGGCACAACGCCAACATTGATAACTCGAAACCCTTCCCAAACGATTCAGAACACTTGAAAACCCGCATTGGAGAAAAATTGTTCTTAAAACATGAACACTTTCCGAATTAATGCATTTTGGCCACAAAACATGGTTTCTGACCCACTGTGTACTGGTTGGGTTGCCTGTACCCGGTACCACTGCTATATTAGCTAGGCCTATTATTGTTTGATTAAAGTAAATAAGGAATTCGAAACATCGGAAACGACTACAGTCTGACAGTACAACAGTACATTGCAGTACTATGGAACCATCAACTATTGATATTGAGTCCTCTTTGGTTATTACCAAATCAATGTTGGCGAACATCTGTTCGGAAAATGTTTCATATGTTCGGAAGTTTATCGAAGAATTCTTGGACGCGAACTGTAGTTTTCTGGATGATTATGTTGTTAATAAATGTACGGCTGTTCGTATTACCGAGTGGCTGCATCGCTTAATCTCCTCTGGGTCTAACACCTCTGCCACCACCTCGGATAACACGACCGAATCACCGGCCACTGTCCCGACTACCGGTAACTGCGAGACCAGTCTTTCGAAGAGACCATTGAGGACAACGGCGTCGACACCGGTAACGTATCGCCACAATGACAATCCTGCGACCGAAATGAGTTTCCATCGGAAATCCCGAAACTCTAGTCGTTGCACGCCATCTACCGAATCATCATCCATGCAGCCTGTGGTGAGGTTACAACATCTCAACCAGACAGACCTCCCGGGAGAACAAATACAAATGGATCCCAAACTGAGTCCGATAGACACCAAACCAAACCTCATTGAATCTGAATCGAGTAATAATACAACCAGTTCAACTTTATTATCTTATGCCCCCGCAGTAACCACAACCAACTCAAACCATTATTCTACCCAACCTCTATCAGCAGACCAGTCAGATGTTCCGGTAGGCCTACGCATTAAGACGGAAGACCAACTGGAATATAAACCCGATATGGGTGAGGTTGGCGATGGCTTGAAGGAGTTGTTCTTCGATATAGATAGACATTATGGAATCTCTGCAGAGGCAAACTCTTCGACCCCCCACGTAGCTCAGGGTCCCTACCCAGACACTATTCCATCTACCACCAACACTACTCATGTTCTCGTCCCAGACACATGCACTACCGCTACCTACTCGACCCCCCACGTAGCTCAGGGTCCCTACCCAGACACTATTCCATCTACCACCAACACTACTCATGTTCTTGTCCCAGACACTACCGCTACCTACTCGACCCCCCACGTAGCTCAGGGTCCCTACCCAGACACTATTCCATCTACCACCAACACTACTCATGTTCTTGTCCCAGACACTACCGCTACCTACTCGACCCCCCACGTAGCTCAGGGTCCCTACCCAGACACTATTCCATCTACCACCAACACTACTCTTGTTCTTGTCCCAGACACTACCGCTACCTACTCGACCCCCCACGTAGCTCAGGGTCCCTACCCAGACACTATTCCATCTACCACCAACACTACTCATGTTCTCGCCCCAGACACTACCGCTACCTACTCGACCCCCCACACCGCTCAGGGTCCCCTAACAGACACTAGCTCCTCACCAACCCTTACTACTCAGTCTCTAGACGACTTTAACTTAAATTATTCCAACACCTACAACCTCCGGTTGCGCCCTAAACCAACAACAGTTTCCGCTATAGGTGAGTTAACCTTTACTTGGGTTTTACATTGAAAATAACTCATATTACCGTTACTCTGAATAATGTGATACAACTCGCGAAGTTAGTGAGCTTAGCATACAGGATCCTACGGAAGCCCACAACTGTCAAGGACAAAACATTAATAAAACTTGGACGCAATTAAATAAATTGCATACAAAGCCATAGAAAGCATGCCATTTCAAAATTCATCAGGGCGTTTTGCCCTGAGGGCATTTTGCCCTGAGGGCGTTTTGCCCTGAGGGCATTTTGCCCTGAGGGCGTTTTGCCCTGAGGGCATTTTGCCCTGACGGCATTTTGCCCTGAGGGCGTTTTGCCCTGAGGGCATTTTGCCCTGAGGGCATTTTGCCCTGAGGGCGTTTTGCCCTGAGGGCATTTTGCCCTGAGGGCATTTTTCCCTGGGGGCATTTTGCCCTGGGGGCGTTTTGCCCTGAGGGCGTTTTGCCCTGAGGGCATTTTGCCCTGAGGGCATTTTGCCCTGAGGGCATTTTGCCCTGAGGGCGTTTTGCCCTGAGGGCGTTTTGCCCTGAGGGCATTTTGCCATGAGGGCATTTTGCCCTGAGCGCATTTATTAGGAATATTACTGCTCTCATGTATATGACCATCCTTGCTGCCCATTACTAACTAACATAGATTACCGTGGTATTGTAGTGGTTGGCCTATAATGTCTGAAACTAATCAGGAGGATATAATTAGGTATTACTTCAGTAGTGGCTTTGATTATAAGGAAATTCTAGAATTTCTTAAGTTATCTGGTATAAATATCAGTTACAGTACTCTGTTAAGGCGCCTACGGGAATACGGGCTTGTAAGGCGTTCCTCACTAGCGAAGTGGGATCCTGACAAAGGGGACTTAGAAGAAATCGTGTGGGATCGAATTTGCGAGATAGTATCTTCAGGGCCGGGTTCATTGGGCGGTTACAGGAGTATATGGCATACATTACAGCTAGAGGGGCTAAGAGTTCCAAGATCTATGGTTGCAGAGTTTCTGCGAGCTATAGACCCCGAAGGAAACGAGATCCGTCAGCGCCATAGACTGAAACGTAGGCAATATTACAACCCCGGCCCAAATTACGCTTGGCACATAGATGGCTATGACAAGCTGAAGCCTTTCGGTTTCCCCATTCACGGTTGTATTGACGGGTACAGTAGGAAAGTACTATGGTTGAAAGTCATCCAATCCAACAACGCGCCCGAAAATATAGCTCATATGTTCCTCGAAGCTATTAGTGAACATGGATGCCCCATGAAGTTAATTACAGACTTGGGAACGGAAAACGGCACAGCGGCTGCGATTCAGGCCTATATTAAAGAATCCACAACGGCCCATAAGTACGTATCGTCACAGAGAAACCAACGAATAGAAGGCTGGTGGTCCTTCTATTCTAGGAATCGATCAATGTGGTGGCGAAACATGTTTTCAGATTTAGAATACCGTGATATTATTAATACATCGACAACCATTCAAATATTTAAAAACCAACAACTATAATAACACATCTAAGAATTAAAGTAACACAACTACAGTAATAACTGAAATACTGCTAATACAACTAAAGGGACACAATAACAACAGCAGTTACTATATAACAACTCAGCTAATGTAACGCAAATGTTTGACCTTTGCAAAATGCCAACAGGAGAAGTTTATTAAAATCATCTTGCCTTATCATGTGCGAAACAGGGAAAGTTATGATTCGAGCACAAGCGCCCACAACTGGGAAGCAAATACTATGCTGGGGATTATCTATGAGGCAATCATGATTGAATGCCACTGTAATGTGGGGCGAGCCACGAAGTTGGCGGAGCCTTAGCGAATTGACACTGTTAGGGGGTGGGTCAATTTATGCAAATAGTTGTCGTCGTCGTCGTCGTCGTCGTTGTCGTCGTCGTCGTTGTCGTCGTCGTCGTTGTCGTCGTCGTTACGATTTTGACATGCTAATAACTTTGTCGGATTTAAAGCTGCCAAGTTGAAAATTTGTAGGTATCAATATGAGCAAAAGTTGAGATTTTTGAGAGACTTTCAGACACCATCAGTGCAATGGTCTCCCGCTAGAGGGCCACATGTCTAAACATTAAATGGCCACCCATTTCTTTGCTTTTAATCCGTTTAAGCTGAAACTTGGGAAGTATGTACTAGACCATTAGCTGTAAATTTCAAAGGAGGCTAATCTGTCTGCAGTTCTCCAGTCTGCCGCTAGAGGGCGAAATGTCCCGAATGTGAAATTATTCTTCCATTTAGTTGTTTATGATCTGATTACGCTGAAACTTGTCATATATGTACTAGATGACATCCTGAGTCTTTGTGTGGATTGTAATCGGTCCGAAGTTTTCCAGTCTCCCGCTAGAGGGCCACATGTCTAAACATTAAATGGCCACCCATTTCTTTGCTTTTAATCCGTTTAAGCTGAAACTTGGGAAGTATGTACTAGACCATTAGCTGTAAATTTCAAAGGAGGCTAATCTGTCTGCAGTTCTCCAGTCTGCCGCTAGAGGGCGAAATGTCCCGAATGTGAAATTATTCTTCCATTTAGTTGTTTATGATCTGATTACGCTGAAACTTGTCATATATGTACTAGAAGACATCCTAAGTCTTTGTGTGGACAGTAATCGGTCCGGAGTTTTCGAGTCTGCCGCTAGAGGGCGAAATGTAGGAAAGTGATAACCTTTGCGAATTCCTTGATCTTAATCTATTTAAGCTGAATTTTGGAATATACAGTACCGGTATGTACTAGACCACATGCCTCGTCTTTGTGAGGAAGGTGATCGATCCGTAGTTCTTTAATATGCCGCTAGAGGGCTAAATGTATGAAAGTGAAAACCTTCCAACATTTCGTTATTTATGATCCGTCAATCGGAAACTTGGTAGATATGTAATAGACCATAGGATGTGGCTTTGTAGGGAAACTAATCCTTCCTTCTTCAGTTACCCAGTCTCCCGCTAGAGGGTTAACGTTTTCCGGGAAAATCTTCTCCTATGTTTTTATAATCCTTTCGAGTTGATACTTAGCATTAACTCATTTCACGTGCTGCGCGAAGGCCCCACTTCGTGTAGAAATACTCCGTAGTTAATGGTACATGTTTCTGGCCTGTAAGCCACCCTAGAACACCACTTGGTGATAAATCAGGCTTCGTATATTCATCAGAATACACCCCTTCACTGCAATTTGCTAAGATTTCAGAATAACCAGATATTGTCGAATCCTCTAGCGACATCAGAAAGTCTTGGAAATAGTCAATCAATGCTTCTTCACGAATTTTCCTTGTAGAGCTTTCAGAGTACTGAGGGCGCAATATCGATACAATGTAATTCGCGCTAACACTGCTCTCGGAATGGGGAAGAATGAACAATTCTTCACATACTTGTTTATTATCCTTTACTAGAGACCATAAGCCATTGCGTCCAAGTTTTATTAATGTTTTGTCCTTGACAGTTGTGGGCTTCCGTAGGATCCAACATTTCAACCACAAATTTTGTGAGATCCCCCCACCTCCTTTCTCTATGACATTATTATTATCTATAATATTTGGCCGCGTTTCCTTTGTTCAGTAAACAAATATTGAAATAAGATTTAACTATTAAATTTCACTAAAAAAACACCCAGAGTAGTTTCACCCCCGATTAAAATACACCTAGTGAATTCTAACTGGGGGGGGGGGGGGGGGGGGGGGGGTGGAATACACTAGGGGATTTTAACCGCGAGGTGAATTCTAGGGGTGGGAATTTTCTGCTATACCGGAAAAGGACGTAGGGTTGGTTCCCATTTGGTTGTAGAGTTCGGGGGAGAAACTCCACGCTTTGTGCAAACTCAATATAACGATCACCAATAACAAAATATCCGCACTGCCTCAACCTCAAGATGGCGCGCAATACTGCTATTATATACCGGTACCATTATTTGTCAGTTTATCTGATTTCAGGCTTGTTTGGTTTGGTTTAGTTGTATCATCGAATTTTTTTATATTTCTTATTTTACTTTACTAGACCAAGCAGCATCAGCTTGGTCTAGTGGTGACATTCCTGGGCTTCAAATTAGGAAGCCTTGGTTCGATCCCTAGAGTGGTCAGCACTGTTTGGGCTCAGTGCTTTAAATGCTGCAGCCTAGCGCAACCCTGACTTTCATCCTTCAGTGGTCGATAAATGGGAACCAAGGCAACTTGGGAAACAATAGAAGGGTTTACTGTGGTGGAAGATCACCTATGGTGGTGGACAGGTACTATTTACTATGTATTTCTATTAAATCATGGAAATCTTTCATCATAAAGAGCTAGGAGTCCTGGTTTTTCCGTTTGTTAATTTGATCGCTTTATTATAAAAGCATTCCTCCGAGGTTGAGAATGCACGTTTTATGTGTTGGATTCTGATCTCCTCCAGTTCTTTGATGTTGTTATGTGCAAGCTATTTACCGATTGTTGTAATAATTTAAAGAGCGCCGGTCATATAGATAATATTTTGACCGATCTCTACTGACAGTAAAGTTAACTGGTTTAAAGACCTGAGTGGATGAGTTGGCGCAATATTTATTTTGTTGTAAATGTTCGGTAAAACAGAGTGAAGGCTGGATAATTAAACCGATGTATTCGTAGCAGTTAGTTTTATTGAGAGGGATTCCATTGTATGTAAAGATATCATTTCGAGGCCACCAGCTTTGCGGAGTATAGTACAAGTTCGGGAGGGGGGGGGGGGGGGTCAAATTTTACTGAATAAACCTTCATTTATTTAACGACTTTATTTATGAACGGCATCTTAATTATTCCATTACTTAAAAAATCTTCCGATTTTCATAAATATTATCCATTATTAATCCACCCCATTACATTATCCAGGCGGCCAATCACAACCATCACCTGATGATTCAGACATGTTCACTTCCGACGATGACGTAACACCCGGAATTATGAATAATCCCTTCGACCAACCTGGTCCCTCTGGTATTCAACCCCAGGATATTGTGAAAGGAAGCCGCTCCAATGAGAAACCGTTCAGCTGTGGTACTTGTGATAAGACGTTCACAAGGAACAGCAGCCTAATTATACACCAACGGATCCACACCGGAGAGCGTCCTTACCAATGCGGCATCTGCTACAAACGATTCTCTCACCTGTGCAACCTAACCACGCACAAACGGACGCATTCCGGAAAGCGTCCGTTCGTGTGCGACACGTGTGGGAAGGGGTTTACGGAGAGCGGCAGTTTAACGTCCCACAAAAGAATTCACACCGGTGAGCGTCCGTACGTGTGCGACACGTGTGGGAAGGGATTTACGAAGAGCGGCCATCTAAAGTCCCACAAAAGAATTCATACCGGAGAGCGTCCGTACGTGTGCGACACGTGTGGGAAGGGATTTACGAAGAGCTGCGATCTAAAGTCCCACAAAAGAATTCATACCGGAGAGCGTCCGTTCGTTTGCGACAAGTGCGGGAAGGGATTTAGAAAGAGCGGTACTCTAAAGTCCCACAAAATAATTCACACTGAAGATCGGCCGTTCGTGTGCGACACGTGTGGGAAGGGATTTACAGAGAGCGGCAGTTTAACGTCCCACAAAAGAATCCACACGAAAGATCGACCGTACGTGTGCGAGACGTGCGGGAAGGGATTTACGCAGAGCTGCCATCTAAAAACTCACAAGAGATCACATACAGGGGAACGACCGTTTAGCTGCGATACATGCGGGAAATGTTTCACCCAACGACATCAAGTAAAGCACCACAAATGTATCCGCAGTGGGGAGACTCGGTAACTGTAATGTTTGTAAGAAACGTTTCTCAACTTCCAGTAAACTTGTTAGACACAGTCGCGTTACAAATTAGAAGAATAATCTATGTAGTTAGTTGTATATTAAACTATAAGTGCGATGACTTATGAATGAATTTGGATATTTTTCGTGGAAGTTGGACTATCTCTACACGTATTCCACTTCGTATTCCACTTATCCCCTTCACTGAATATCCTGCTGGAACTGAGGTTCTTGGCTATCTTCCCCGGACTTCATGTTTCTAAAATTAATTTTATATTACTACAGTTTATTAGTTATATTGTTCTTTAGTGATTTTTTTTTATATTGGAGCAGTCAATATAAATATGCAAATTGAGTGTTGAAAAAATATATCATTTTGAGTAATTTTGTTATGTTATTTTTACACAATCAATAACTTCCCGAGATGCACCAGACTGGCAGACAATCAGCACGACTGCGCATCATAGTCTGCTGTACCTGCAGGTCCACACAATTGATCAGCAACAAAATTCAACTTGGACTTGAAAATGGGTTCAATAAAATTTTAAATTTATTAAATAAACTTATAATTTATTATTATAACAATGGGGGTAGCACCCCCAAATTGAACCTCACATTTTTGTGTCTCTGGACCATAAAATTGGGTGAAAGTTATTTTTTCTGCTACTTAACAACGTCTGGACTGTCTGAGAATTGCCAAACTAAATATTTTTAAAATTGGCCCCAAAATGGCTCCGTAATGGCCAAAAGGGCCTTTTTGCGCCAAGGGCTATTTCTCAACCAATATTTGTTGAAAATTGTTGAAATTTGGATTATAGGTTCAGAAGAACCCTGCATCCAATTCTTCTTATCAAATTTTGCCTCAAATGCTCTGGAGCCTTTTTAGAACAATAAGGCCCCAAAAAAGGGCTTTTTTGTACCTTTTTGATATAAAAAAGCTTCAGGGCATTTCAAACCAAATTTGTTAAGAAGAAGTATGGCGAAGGGTAATCTTAAGAAGTGTACCAAATTTCAACTCATTTCAGTCAAAATTGGCGGAGAAATAGCCTTTTTCATGAAAAATCGTCGTTCTGAGATATGGTTGTTTAAAGTTTAAGGAATAATTTAAACCTTCCCGCTATTTTAGATAATACCAATTTTCTAAGTTCATCAATAACATTGTCAAAAATGAATGAAATTCAACGAAATTTTTCATGCTTGCTAAACAGATAACTTGTAAAACAACGTTTTAGCAATTTTATGCATATCTATACCGTGAGAGCCTTTTTTATGAAAAGGGCCCCGCACAATTGTAAAATATAGTGCTGCTCGAAGGCTTTACAAAAATCAGACTAGCTCTTACGTTTTGGGTAATAACTTGAGTTTGAAAAAGGATATGAGAAAACTACTGGCAGATTTGAAATCTCCATTAAATTTGGCACATAAAAAAATCTTAAAAAAGGTCATAAAAAAACGTTTTTGTCAATTTCCAAAATAGGGGGGTGCCAACCCCCCCCCCCCCCCCCCCCCCCCTTAAATTTTAATCAGAAAAAAAACACAAAATATATACCAGAAAATATAGGTAATTCTAAATTGGTAATAAAATGACTTTGCAATATTCTACATATCACACCCTTTGAAACCAGGGGGCCCATATATGACCCATGCTGGCAAAGAAACAGAGTGTTTCGAAAATTTTTTTTTAGCAAATTGTGTTATTGGGACCTAAAATGACCTGTTAAAACACAAAAATAATTTTTACCATGATGGGAACATAATTCGGGTCTGAAAGGGTTTTAACGTTTTATTTCAATGTATTATATTATTAAATACACAACATTCTAGAATACGATATGTTTCACCTGTAACAACACATTCATAAACAAAATGTCCCAGATGGTAGTGTATCCATTAACAAGAATAAATAGCCGCCCGAGAACGATAATTCTTACAATATTTGAAAGCAATAATTATATGATGGTCACAATAGAAAGGGAATTAAGTTTCAACAATTTATTATTTATTGTTCCAATTTAGAATCCTTCCAACACAAGCTTTCTAGTGATATAAGATACGACATTGAGGCTAACGCGATTCTAATGAAACACAATTCCAATATTTTGTATCCGTACGGTAATCGATGTGAATATAATTAGTTGTGTTGGTTCGTGTTATCGGAGAATGACAATATATTACAGGTCGGGTTTTTGTGTTTCCAAAACACATTTCAATCATATTAACAATAAACAGAATAATTATCAAACATTTCTGAGTCTGGAGTTTCTGAGTCAAGTCGTATTACATTCCCATGACAGGTATTCTTACCACTAAACTCTAAGCTCTACAGCTAAATTAATAAGATCATACTTTGAATGTTTTCCTATGGTTTTCTAGAATGCAAGATTAACTATTAAGGGGTCGCTACCCCTTTTTCTGACATATTGTAGATTTTTAATGATTACTGAAGTACTTATGAGTCAAACAGTCTGATTTTTGTTGTGTGGCTGCTATATATATTTGTATGATTGACAAACAAAAAATTTTTACCGAATAATATCTGATACTACCAAAAAATTGATTTAACTGACTTTGTGACACATGTTTTGTGAAATGATAAGGATCCCAGGGAAATCATTATTGAACACTGAATCTTTCCAGAATTAACTTAAACAGATCGATTTTCAAAAGTATCGGACAAGTTTTTATGATTCAGGATACTTTTTATGTAACAGGTACATTATATAAAGTTCCAAAAACGTTTTTTTTTTTCATGAAAATTTAATAAAAAACACACGTAGACTAAAAATTTCAAATTTCTTTCCGATACTTTTATGATCCATATCAAGGTGGTGGGTTTGTGAAAAATTCGAAAAAATTTATCAAAAATTGACTGACTCGTAGCATTTTAGGAGACCAAAAAGTAGTTTTCGAGAAAAACTCATAAAGTATATAAAAACAAACATTTTAACGAAAATGTGCTGTAAACGTCGTGGTTTCACGTATACTGAGGTTTTTTTTGATGCTGAAGTCTATCAATTGATCAATCAATCAATTGTCGACCAAAAATTATTAATTTATGGTCGACCATAAATTAATAATTTTTGGTCGACCATAAATTAATTTTTGGTTGACCGTAAATTAATAATTTTTGGTCGACCATAAATTAATTTTTGGTCGACCATAAATTAATTTTTGGTTGACCATAAATTTATAATTTTTGGTCAACCATAAATTAATTTTTGGTCAACCATAAATTAATTTTTGGTCGACCATAAATTAATTTATGGTCGACCATAAATTAATTTATGGTTCACCATAAATTATGACGTCATGGAGAATTTCTGAAAAAAAAAAAATAATAAATAAATTAATTGGCAAAATTCTGTTCCAAATAGAAGAGTGATCTAAGGGCTTGGGCTCGCTCCTCTCCACTGAGGGGGCCGCTAGCAGTGGAGTTGCGGGTTCGCCGACGAACCCAGCAGTTGGGGATGAAGCGAGACACCCAGGCCATAACCCGAACCGAGCGGGTGAGTGTCAAGAAACGTAGGAGGTCTATGACAGTCTTGCTCCCCATGGCAGGATGAGACAACAGACAGCGGCTCTCCAGAGTCGCGTGTTGAGGGTCGATGACCAGTGGGTCAATGACTGGTACGTGGTTGGGGATGCCCGGGGGGCCGGACCACAATCTAGAAGCGCTAAGATCGACGAGGTCGAACCTGCGGGTAGCGATGTCTGCCGGGTTCAGACTCCCTGGTATGTGGGACCAGAAATAGGAGGGTACGTGGAGCTGGATCTCGCCCACTCGGTTGCGCACAAAGGTTTCCCAGGTTACAGAAGGCTGGCTTACTCAGCCAGGTGATGTTATCGTAGAGTCCGAATAGAAGCGGGCGTTGACCCCAGGGAGGTCTTCGTGTGACTTAAGGACGGATACATATAGACGGGTTCCCAGCAAGAGCCGCCATCAGCTCCAGGCGAGGTATCGAAAGTTGGGGCAGCCGTGGCGCAGTGCGCGCCTTGGCGCAAAGCAGAGTCCGCACATCCCCCCCCCCCCCCGCAGTGTGTAGAGACAAGCCGCGTAGGCCTTGGAAAAAGCGTAGACGTAGACCTCGATGCAGTCTGGGTGCGAGCAGTTCCGGGGTACGGCAGGTGGGTTCGTTGGTATGCGGGAAAGGAGATTCACGCAGATGCACCTGGCAGAAGGGTCTAGTGGATGAGGTGGGGCGCTTGCGTATAATCATTGACAAAAACCTGCTGCTTGGTTAAAGCTGCTTGTGGTCAAAGGTCAACGTTAAAGCTGACTAGATATAGCTAAAGAAGTTAGGAAAGAGCAGGTGTCTCTTGTGACACCCTCTTGGGCCTCTAGGTGACGGTTAGACATCACTCATGACCCATTGGGTGTTTGGGCGCTAATCAGTCTAATTAAATAGGATAATCAATTAAACCCTAATTAGGACACGTAAGACACCTTTAGGGATTAAATGTACTAATTAATTGATGACTGATCCGTCAATTAGGGTATAATTAGCCTAACTAGGAGGTGTCACCCAGACAGTCTGGCGCCAATGACACCCAATGACAGCCTAGGTGTCACATTCCTAAGCGATGAGTCCTGAGTTAGGTCTAACTGGTCTATCTCTATAAAACTCTATCTTGTTTAATACAAACCCTTCACATTCAAGTGATAATGCTGTTTCATAATAATTATTATCATTATTTCATAATAATTATTATTATTTCGTAATAATTATTATCATTATTGCATATTAATTATTATCATTATTTTACAATAATTATTATCATTATTTCATTATAATGATAAATAATAAAAATATTCTTGAAAAAAAAAGCTCGCAGAGAATTTCCAAATCCCTGGTACCGGGAGCATATGACCTAACAGGTTGTCGATTTGGCCTTAAAAAAAGTGGCCAGTTTTTTTTACACTATTTTGATATTTTTATATGGGGAGAGTTCTTTAAATTTTCATTTGCTGCAATTTGGCCAACGGACGTAATTTAAAAAACCTGGTTAAACCTGGTTATAAATTAATTTAACATTGTATTTAGCAATAAATGATTAATCGACACAAATAAGAGATTGATATAATTATTTATCTATCCATTTCTATAGTTTAGCCGACGTCCTAGCAGTAACCGACATTGGAGTTCCGCTGGGTTTTAAAGTTTCTCTAACTTAGTATAAAAGCTATGAACTTCATTGAAGACGGGTTGGTTTCATCGCGAACTCGGTTCAGATATTCCTTTATAGTCGGTCGTTCGGCGAAGTCCCGTCCCACAGTTGGGTTAGTTCGCAGGTTGCATTTTATTGTCTGAGCCCCATCGACTGATGGGGGGAAAACCTGGTCCCAGCGTAACCACATTGTGGCGTTACACCGTCACAGCGTGATGGATAGTCTCTGGAACATGTGGCGGAGGGAGTCACTAGAGGGAATGCATCGTCTGAGACCTTGGAGACAGCCTATCTCCCGAATAGTGGCCGAGGCATGAGGGTGCCAACCACCCAGGGCTTCCACTGGTAGGGGGATAAAGCCAACTACAGAGTTGCGGCACTCTTCTGCGTGGGCAACTATCTTGCGGTCGTACGCGATGGATAATGCATGTCCTGGGGTTGCGGCAGCACCTTCAACAGTTCGCATCTGGAGGGATGAAATTACAGTTATATCCAGGGCTGTTGGTTGGCCTCGTTGCCAGTTTGGGATAAAGATGTTGGATGGATGGTTGCGGAAACCTGGGATCAGGCCAGGGACTTCACTTCAGGGCGCAAGAGCAGCTGAAGAGTGCATCCCGAAGAGAGTCATGGCGTGAGATTGTCCACACCGCCACTCCATCCTATGTGGTGGTCTCCTAATGGGTTGGCTGGTGATAGGCATACAGGGCAAGGGGAAGGGCCAGAGGCCATGCGGATACCAAGCCAGTAACAGAGACAGACCCTAAACTCTGCATCCATAAAATGAAGCCCAAGGCTTTCACATGGTATAGCTTGCAGCCAGTCACCAGAGTGGGCCAGTTGGAGAGGACTGTTGAACGAGTGTCTGGCGCGGAGGACAGTAGCTGCTCATGGAGTTTCAGGTCAATATCAATGGATATCTTCAGTTGAGTAACTGAGCTTGGGAGAGCATCGATGGTGTTCCATTGGGGTTCATTTGCAGATTGCGCGCCAGAGACTGGAGGGATGGGACTATGTGGTTTTTGAGTGAGCTATGGTGGAGAATTTGTGACACAAGAGCCTCCGATTGGCAAACAGAAGCCAAGTACGCTGCAGGAGCATGGTCGATGGCTTTGTGCAGACCAAGACCACCCATGGAGGTAGGCAAACAAGCCTTGTTGTAGGACCAATCTGAGAGAGACCCCCAACTAAGACTGACAGGGCATCCCGCATAGCTAGGTCAACAAGTTCTGATGACTCCTTAATCAGTGGAGGTGGACAGCATCGTAAGGTAAAGACTACCTTTGGTAGGGACAAGCATGAACGGAGCAAGGTGGTCTCCATCTGTGAGTCCCTGAGGTTTGGTAGACGCTCGATGATTGTCTTGACTTTGACAATCCTGGATAAGAGAATCTGTTCGCAGTATGACTGGGGACCAATTAGAGAACCCAGAAGTGTGAGGCACTCTGCGAGAACAGGGATGGTGTGTGGAAGAGGGTTGAATGGTCAATTCTGGGATGAAGAGTTGGGACTTGGAGTGGTTGAAATGAAGGCCATATGTTAACCCCTCTTCTTCTAGGATATTCAGGGCCTTAGCAAGGTCTTCGGGAGAGCCACAAAGGGTGCCGTAATCAAGGTAACCGGCAATGATGAGGAGGTTCGGGACTTCCTCCTTTATCCTAAAGATTATGGGCTGTTCTGTTATGACAAACCCTAGAGGCCCAAGAGGCTCGCCCTGCTGAACGCCACAACAACTTAGGATGTAATTGTCACCAATCCAGAGAATCCCCTGTGTGCTGTAGCAGGGTTCCATCCATGTAGATATAGATGGAATATGCATTCGGATTTCGGAAAACATACGGGATCGGTCGATGGAATTGAAAGTGTTGTGACTCATACCATGTATTATACTGTGCCTGCCATGGCCTCGGACTAACTCTTAGATATACTGTATATTATCTTGTATGTTATATTGTATGACTATTGCTATATACTTTGTTACCGGTACTGATCTAATATCATTCTGTATATATTATTAACATGAGAGTAAAAACCCAAGCGATCATTTTGTGAACATCCAATGATATTGCCTGTTTTATAAATGCTTTAAGTTGTTATGGGATGTTAAATTTTGATCAAGTTTACCATTATAAATTACAAAATTAAACTTAAAAGTGAAAGGAGCAGCTTATCGAGGTGGGTCTAACCAAAACAATAAATATATGATTACTAAAACAAATTACGAATTAAGGAAAATGAGCAGAATTCAGAAGCATGGCTTTATAACCAAAACAATAAATGATAACAATAAGTGTACAAGCACTGAAACAAGATGTACAGTAAAATGTGGGTGCCTTTAGTGTGATCTTGTGACGTGCCACTTTCATTACATATCAGTATATTAGTTACAAAATATTACCATAGCGTGGGTCCAACTTTCCTACAACAACTACCGGTACCTATTAGCTCTAGAAAGAGGACGTTTCGTAATGAACATTATTATTAGCGTATATAACAGTAATATATTAAAGTGCCTCATTTTTAGTTTCAGATGACTGCTTACTACATGAGATCATATATATTGAATCTATAACTGAAACTGTAACTGAAACTGAAATGCTCAATTTTGTAATACTGAAACTGTAACTGTAACTGAAATGTTACACTTTGTAATACTGAAACTGTAACTGTAACTGAAATGCAAAACTTTGAATACTGAAACTGTAACTGTAACTGAAATGCAAAACTTTGAATACTGAAACTGTAACTATAACTGAAATTAGTCAAAATTGATTCAGTTCTCAACACTAGGACTAGTTACCGAATACCGAATATTAAAAACTTTGACACTAAAGTGCCAAAGTCATAAAATTCAATTTTATTTTTAATGTAAAAATGTTTATGTAATAAATGTTTTTACTAAAAAGAATATAAGAAAGGGGGAAAATCGGCTACGGTGCTACTGAACTACTAGCGCCTACGGATAAGAACTACGGTATTTGTGGGTCCATCTACAGATCTAACATTGTTAAGTAAGTGATTAACATTGTTTCATAATCCTTCATTATTTCTTACATAGGCCTGACAAGAGTGACAGTCTGACAGTCCACTATGGAAATTACAAATATTACTTAATGTAATAAATATTTATTACATGGGAAAAACGTAAAACTTTTTTCACTATTCTCGACTGCTCGAGGCATTTTATTTACCAAGCATCACCGAGGTTAAAAATGGGTCGAAAGAGTATTGAGAAAAAAAATGTTCTATGGTAGTACGGAATTTTATTCTTATGTTATTAGTACTTTTTTGTTGGTCAATTATTTAATAAAAAAAATAGAGCGATAAAGTAGTAATGATAAAGTAGTATTTTACAACTATATTACTTCCATACCAGTAGTTAAGTTAAACTGTAATTCAAATTACTGCACTCTTCAACTCCTTATGGTTCCTTTCCTTACTCAATGTTAAATAATTTTGTGTTCTCGAATTAACTACAGTACTAAAATGTAACTAAAAGAGCTGATACGCTACTTAAGTGCTTATAACAACATAAACCAATATCAGATTATTGGATATTGAGTTCCGTTTTGTTTAGAGTTCGCCCTGCAGACACTAATGTTGCAATAACTTTTGAGAGTGCTTGGATTTTGCTCAAATTAGGCCTACGTGCAAACCTTTTCTACGTTGGTGCTCTTTCAACACTTTTTTATTCTCAAATTTTTAGAAATTCCACCAAAAAATATTTTAATTTACTTTTTCGTCAGAAAAAATTAAATCAATGCAATCGTATATTGTTTCATAGGCATACCAAATTTAAGGTTATACTGTAATTGCAATTTTGTCCTGATTTGAGTGCTAAAAATGTCATTACAAAAAAGTATGTCGGCGACTGGGATTTTAACTCAGTACTTCGCCTAACAGTAGGCCTAATCAATAATGATATGTTATTATAAAATACTGAAATAAGGCAAACCACAGTTGCTAATAAATGTCTTTTCCTACTGTCCTATACCAGTCGGTGAGAAATCAAAAATTGCACTTCAAGTCCAATTTTAGACTCCAAGTCTAATTTTGGACTCCAATGTCCAATATTGGACTTTAGTACAACTCTAAGTGTACCGGTACCCATATGAGCATATGACTGTATGAATAGATCATACAGTCATAGAGATAGAAGGATAGAACATCATGGCCCCAAACACACAGACCCAATATACTGAATACTGTAATAGCAGACATAGCTGCATAGCTGCGGTATATCAGCATTGGGAGACGCATCTTACTGTCTTAACATTAATCGGTACAGACTTGTGGTCTTTACTAAATGGTACATGTGTGCTACAATTTGTAGTCATGTATGTCAATTGTATTTACTAAGTAATTTCAATAGGCCTATATGGTTCATTTGAGCTGTAAAACTAAATTAAAACTAAATTAAATCAAATCGTAGACAGCGAATTAGAAATTTGAATCGTTGAAAGCCAAGAGTAGCTTTAAAGAATGGTGGTCCATGAATCGGATGCCAGAGCTCTTGAATGTTTTGATGTGCACTTTTATAAACTCCTGCCATTATCAGTACAGCCAGGCTCGCTTTTGAGTAGTGTCTACATCATTGTCCAGAATAGGGTGTTTCCCTTCACTTCTATGGGGCTTTCTATTATTCCTACCTGTCCTAAATACGTTGTGTAATGATTTCCAACCTGTCCAATATAGGGGCATCCAATGAAATCATCATATGAGCCAACTCCTCGTCATCGAACCAATACCAACATTCCTAAAGTTAGGCATCTCCCTTATTGGCTATATAATGTAAAGGTTAATGGAAAATTCCACTGATATATAATCCAAGTGTCAGCTACGAATCCGGGGCTCATTATAACAACCTATACTGGACAGAGCAACGTATTTGGGACAAGAGCTGGTTGAGGTATATGTACAGTGGAAATTCCCATTCTAAATAAGGGTATTTGGAATACATGTTCCCTAGTTATGGTTAAAGATATACTGTGGGTGCCTTGCAAATGGCCTGTAAGACTGTGATGCATTATAGGCTATAGTGTCACCATAGTCACATTATTTCATTTCATGTTGTGCAATTTATTCATATTGTGCAATTTATTCATGTTGTGCAATTTATTCATTGTGCAATTTATTCATGTGGTGCAATTTATTCACATATAATAAATCTAAATACATTCGTATAATAATTATTAAATGACAATCAAATTAGTGATATCGCAACCTCCTCCCCCAGACTCAACTTCATCCCAAATAGTCCTTAATAAGTCTTAAATTTGACTCAAATAGGTTGTTTGTGTCCCATATAGGGCGTTTGTGTCCCGTATAGGGTGTGAAGTGCTTATAATGATTTCAAATAGTTTCGAAATGTAACGGAATACCCAAAAGAATATAGAATTCACTATCATAGCTTTCATTTAAATTTGTCCCAATTAGGTTGTTTGTGTCCCATATAGGATGTTTGTGTCCCATATAGGGTGTTTGTGTCCCATCTAGGGTGTTTGTGTCCCATAGTGTGTTTGTGTCCCAAATAGCGTATGACTTTCTCAAAATGATTTTACATAGTTTATAAATATAATGGAAATACTCAAAAGAAAATAGAATCCACTATCATAGCTTTCATTTAAATTTGTCCCAAATAGGTTGTTTGTGTCCCATATAGGGTGTTTGTGTCCCATATAGGGTGTTTGTGTCCCAAATAGAGTGTCACTTTCTCCAAATGATTTTAAATAGTTTCTAAATCTCCTGGAATACTCAAAAGAATATATAATTTAATACCATAGCTTTAATTTCAATTTGTCCCAAATAGGTTGCTTTTGTCCCATATAGGGTGTTTGTGTCCCGTATAGGGTGTGAATTGCGTATAATGATTTAAAATATTTTCTAAATGTAATGGAATACTCAAAAGAATATAAAATTCACTATCATAGCTTTAATTTAAATTTGTCCCAAAAAGGTTGTTTTTGTCCCATATAGGGTGTTTGTGTGCCAAATAGCGTATGACTTTCTCAAAATTATTTTACATAGTTTATAAATATAATGGAAATACTCAAAAGAAAATAGAATCCACTATCATAGCTTTAATTTAAATTTGTCCCAAATAGGTTGTTTGTGTCCCATATAGGGTGTTTGTGTGCCAAATAAAGTATGACTTTCTCAAAATTATTTTATATAGTTTATAAATATAATTGAAATACTCAAAAGAAAATAGTATCCACTATCATAGCTTTAATTTAAATTTGTCCCAAATAGGTTGTTTGTGTCCCATATAGGGTGTTTGTGTCCGGTATAGGGTGTGAAGTGCTTATAATGATTCCAAATAGTTTCGAAATGTAATGGAATACTCAAAAGAAAATAGAATTCACTATCATAGCCTTCATTTAAATTTGTCCCAAATAGGTTGTTTGTGTCCCATATAGGGTGTTTGTGTCCCAAATAGCGTGTAACTTTCTCAAAATGATTTTAATTAGTTTCTAAATCTCATGGAATACTCAAAAGAATATAGAATTCACTACCATAGCTTTAATTTCAATTTGTCCCAAATAGGTTGTTTTTGTCCCATATAGGGTGTTTGTGTCCCATATAGGGTGTTTGTGTCCCAAATAGCGTGTGACTTTCTCAAAATGATTTTACATAGTTTATGAATATAATGGAATACTAAAAAGAAAATATAATTCAATATCATAGCTTTAATTTAAATTTGTCCAAATAGGTTGTTTTTGTCCCATATAGGGTGTTTTTGTACCAAATGGCGTATGACTTTCTCAAAATGATTTTACATAGTTTATAAATATGATGGAAATACTCAAAAGAAAATAGAATCCACTATCATAGCTTTAATTTAAATTTGTCCCAAATAGGTTGTTTTGTGTCCCATATAGGGTGTTTGTGTCCCATATAGGGTGTGAAGTGCTTATAATGATTTCAAATAGTTTCGAAATGTAATGGAATACTCAAAAGAATATAGAATTCACTATCATAGCTTTAATTTAAATTTGTCCCAAATAGGTTGTTTATGTCCCATATAGGGTGTTTGTGTCCCATATAGGGTGTTTGTGTCCCAAATAGCGTGTGACTTTCTCAAAATGATTTTACATAGTTTATAAATATAATGGAATACTCAAAAGAAAATATAATTCAGTATCATAGCTTTAATTTAAATTTGTCCCAAATAGGTTGTTTTTGTCCCATATAGGGTGTTTGTGTGCCAAATAGCGTATGACTTTCTCAAAATGATTTTACATAGTTTATAAATATAATGGAATAATAAAAAAAATATTTTTCTTTATAAACTATGTAAAATCATTTTGAGAAAGTCACACGCTATTTGGGACACAAACACCCTATATGGGACATAAACAACCTATTTGTGACAAATTTAAATTAAAGCTATGATAGTGAATTATATTTTCTTTTGAGTATTCCATTACATTTAGAAACTATTTAAAATCATTATAAGAAATGTACACCCTATTCAGCAACAATGTGTTGGCAAGCTGTATTCCCCTATTCAGGACAGAAACACCCTATACAGGACACAAACAACCTATTTGGGACAAATTTAAATTAAAGAAAAAATGATAGTGAATTATATTTTCTTTTAAGTATTCCATTATATTTATAAACTATGTAAAATCATTTTGAGAAAGTCACACGCTATTTGGCACACAAACACCCTATATGGGACAAAAACAACCTATTTGGGAGAAATTGAAATTAAAGCTATGATAGTGAATTCTATTTTCTTTTGAGTATTTCATTATATTTATAAACTATGTAAAGTCATTTTGAGAAAGTCACACGCAATTTAGGACACAAACACCCTATATGGGACACAAACACCCTATATGGGACATGAACAACCTATTCGGGACAAATTGAAATTGAAGCTATGGTAGTGAATTCTATATTCTTTTGAGTATTCCATTACATTTAGAAAATATTTGAAATCATTATAAGCAATTCACACCCTATACGGGACACAAACACCCTATATGGGACAAAAACAACCTATTTGGGACAAATTGAAATTAAAGCTATGATAGTGAATTCTATATTCTTTTTATTATTCCATTACATTTAGAAACTACTTGAAATTATTATAAGCAATTCACACTCTATACGGGACACAAACACCCTATATGGGACAAAAACACCCTATTTGGGACGAATTTAAATTAAAGCTATGATAGTGAATTCTATTTGCTTTTAACTATTCCATTATATTTATAAACTATGTAAAATCATTTTGAGAAAGTCACACGCAATTTGGGACACAAACACCCTATATGGGACACAAACAACCTATTTGGGACAAATTTAAATTAAAGCTATTTATGATAGTGGATTCTATTTTCCTTTGAGTATTTCCATCATATTTATAAACTATGTAAAATCATTTTGAGAAAGTTACATGCTATTTGGTATAAAAACACCCTGTGTGGGACACAAACACCCTATATGGGACATAAACAACCTATTTGGGACAAATTGGAATTAAAGCTATGATTATGAAGTCAATATTCTTTTCAGTATTCCTTTACATTTATAAACTATTTGAAATAATTTTGATAAAGCTACAGGCTATTTTGGACAAAATCAACCTATATGGGACACAAACACCCTATATGGGACACTAACAACCTATTTGAGTCAAATTTAAGACTTATTAAGGACTATTTGGGATGAAGTTGAGTCCGGGGGAGGAGGTTGCGATATCACTAATTTGATTGTCATTTAATTATTAATATACGAATGTATTTAGATTTATTATAAGTGAATAAATTGCACCACATGAATAAATTGCACAATGAATAAATTGCACAATGAATAAATTGCACAACATGATAAATTGCACAATATGAATAAATTGTACAACATGAAATTAAATAACGTGACTATGATGACACTATAGCCTATAATGCATCACAGTCTTACAGGCCATTTGCAAGGCACCCACAGTATATCTTTAACCATAACTAGGGAACAAGTATTCCAAATGCCCTTATTTAGAATGGGAATTTCCACTGTACATATACCTCAACCAGCTCTTGTCCCAAATACGTTGCTCTGTCCAGTATAGGTTGTTATAATGAGCCCTGGATTCGTAGTTGACACTTGAATTATATACCAGTGGAATTTTCCATTAACCTTTACATTATATAGCCAATAAGGGAGATGCCTAACTTTAGGAATGTTGGTATTGGTCCGATGAAGAGGAGTTGGCTCATATGATGATTTGATTGGATGCCCCTATATTGGACAGGTTGGAAATCATTAGACAACGTATTTGGGACAGGTAGGAGTAATAGAAAGCCCCATAGAAGTGAAGGGAA
This sequence comes from Nemertoderma westbladi, assembly GCA_032718475.1. Classification (NCBI taxonomy): domain Eukaryota; kingdom Metazoa; phylum Xenacoelomorpha; order Nemertodermatida; family Nemertodermatidae; genus Nemertoderma; species Nemertoderma westbladi. The sequence goes on along the minus strand of JAUCBJ010008534.1, from coordinate 4,694 downwards.
ACACCCTATTCTGGACAATGATGTAGATACTATTGTCGCTTTTAGCTCAACAAATGAAAACTGAATGAATGTTTTTCCAAGTTTTTCACCTAGGATTCGACATTTTCTATTGGTCTCACGCAATATGATGTAAATAATTTCAATTGTAAAAAACATAAAAAAACTATCAAGTTCCGTTATTGGGTTTTGTAAAACTCTAGGTACAACTCTGACAATATCTATCCGTGATTTCTTTCTTGGTTTGGGTTCTTATTCAACATACTCATCACCAGAACGTGCTAAAATGATATTTTCATTTGTGCCTGGTAATGTGGATATAGATTCTCCTGAATCAGACTCACTATCACTACCACCACTACAGCTGCTCTCGATCTCAAGTTCAAAATCACTATCACTCAATAAACCTGAAATATTATCAATGTTTGAATCACAGTCATTTTCACTTTCCTCAATAAGCCTAATATTTTCTTCCCCTTCACTTGCTTCATCAGATGAACCTTCACTGCCATCATGAACATCTTCGCCAAATATTATATGATGTTCTAAACTACGCCAAACTCTGGACATTTACGGAAACCGGGCAGCCGGGTGGGTACGTACATATAGAAATAAAATAATAAAACGTACAACCTACACAATGATCTTTGCAGACTTACTGACTGACATATATGATTTCGTTTTGTCAAGTAATAATTCTTATTGTAATTTACAATGTAATAATGTAAGACCCAATCAAAATTGACTTTGATTAAATTCATGGTTGGGGAAATCGCCAATAAGATAATTTTTCAGATGGGCAGGTGCCTCAGAATTAGCTATTGAGTGTTGTTGTGTAGCATGAATGTGTAGCTCTTACCTAAAACATCAATATTACTTTACTGACTGTATAACCTGTTTCTGCATCATATTGAACACAACCCCTCACTCTATAACAAAAATTTCATATGTGATTATATGGAGAACTCAAGACTACATTTTGTAGTTGACATGTACCTTTGGAGGTTTTCTATTCTCAGTGGTGTATAAATAGACATTTATGGTCATAGGAATGTTTAAGCATATATTTAATGCCTTAATCTAGGGATAGATGGCGCCTGGAGTATTAATTCCAAAATTTATTTAACAAACTTGATGCTGAAACATTTCGGACTACAAAATGTAGCACACATGTACATATTAGTGTTAAAGGACACTGGCCTTGAAGATGCGGATGTTCTAGCAAATGTCATACCCAAAAAACTTACCCAAAAAGACAAAAATAATTTATATCCTATAGGGTTGGAAAAATAAGACTGTAACCTGTGTTCTTTGGTTATCGTTTATTTGTTTTGGTTAGAAAAGAAGGCTACTGTAACCTGCTCCTTTCCATTAATTAAGAAATCTGATTTTGTATGCTGTCTGGCAGCCTGGGTGGGTAGGCTTACCGGTAAACCGGTGGCAGTAGGTCATTAAAGGAATCTTCAAATGAACAAAATGTACTGGTAATATTTTGAAAAAAGTGAAAATTGAAAACTGAAATGTGAAACTCTTCTTACAAAATTAACCTAAATCGTATTGTAGATACATTGTTTATGAAAAACATTTTTTTTGTCTTTTTGGGTACCGGTAGTTTTTTGGGTAATATTGTTTTATAAGATTTTTTTGTGTATTTTTGTGTTTTTTTGTGTATTTTTGTGTTTTTTTTGGGTAATATTGTGTTTTTTTGGGTAATTTGTAGGACCCTTATCCATTCGTTTTAAAATACCCTTCCTGTTGTATGGAAAAATGAGATGAGATGGTGGTACTGTAGGGTAGCATAAACTTTTAGTATTTCTTTTTCTGATAGGGCTCCCATCAGCCCATAGGCTTAGACGAAATTGTAGCTTGTACTGTAGTTAGCCTTAGCAGCAGCTGCAGTTGTCAAACCTGGCATTGCTACCAGTTTCCACCAAATATAATTTGTAATTAAATATTTGTTGGAGCATAATCGAATCTAGTCCTAAAGACTCCTAAAGTCCGGGGTACATAAGACTGTATGGTTACAGGGTTAGTCATAAACATGAATGTAAACAATATGCTAATAGTAAAGTACCGGTACCTAGAATGCCTGACCCTGAATGCTAGAATGTACCATTATATTCTAAGTACAGTACAACACTGAAGATACATACAGAGCTGCAAAGGTAACTTTCCATAACTTAATTCTTAATAGCTGTCTCTCATCTGTGTCATGCTTCATGTACCTTTAAGTTTGATTCTCAATGTCCTACCTAAAGTCCAAAATTGGACTTTTGTACAAATTCAAAGCCTTATAAAATAAGTTCCCCCTGGCAGCCTGGTGAATTTCTGGCCCCCCTGTTCAAAACTCGTATTTTTTTATATACTTTCGATTAAAAAAAAATCCATGGAACAATTGCAGAATTGGCTGATTTGAAGTCCAATATTGGACTCACAGAAGTGGGTAGGCCCCTATAACTTTTCGCCATATCCGTATCCGTATGCAATTGCCGTATCCGTATGCACATCTAATCTCTAAACACATACGGATTATTCTCCATAGGAATAGGAATCCATTACATACGGCACATACAGACATATGCGTATGTACATACGGATACGGCAAATGCATACGGATACGGATACGGCGAAAAGTTATACCCCACAGAAGTCCAATTTTGGACTTGAGTTGAGCTGGAGTCGAAGTCCAATTTTGGACTTCTCACCGACTGTATACTGCTATACCTGTATACCGGTACCGTAATAAATCAGATTCATTATGCAGTTATGTGTATATTTAATAATACTGTAATAATTTCTTACCGCTATGTTCCAGGTTCTATCTGATGTTGCTTCCACCGTCAGACCGTAGTAATTTGCAATTTGAGACAAATATTCGCAACTAAAATTTTCAAATTCGGCCGGAACCGAATATGCCATATTCCAGTATTCGTCAAAATTCGGTACCAAACCGAATACCTAATTCGGTCGATCCCTACTCTGCTACTCTGGAGCAGGGTGGCACCTTTTAGGGACTTGTATGGTACCCCTGTTGGGTTGCCTGTACCAGGCACCAGGTACCACTGCTATATTAGCTAGGCCTATTATTGTTTGATTAAAGTAAATAAGGAATTCGAAACATCGGAAACGACTACAGTCTGACAGTACAGCAGTACATTGCAGTACTATGGAACCATCAACTATTGAGTCCTCTAGCGCTTTGGTTATTACCAAATCAATGTTGGCAAACATCTGTTCAGAAAATGTTTCATTTGTTCGGAGGTTTATCGAAGAATTCTTGGACGCGAACTGTAGTTTTCTGGATGATTATGTTGCTAATAAATGTACGGCTGTTCGTATTACCGAGTGGCTGCATCGCGTACTCTCCTCTGGGTCTAACAACGCCGCCACCACCTCGGATAACACGACCCAATCACCGGCCACTGTCCCAACTACCGGTAACTGTAAGACCGGTCTGTCGCTAACGCAGAGACCATTGAGGACAACGGCTTTGACACCGGTAACGTACCGCCACAATGACAATCCTGCGACCGAAATGAGATTCCATTGGAAATCCCGAAACTCTAGTCGTTGCACGCCATCTACCGAATCATCATCCATGCAGCCTGTGGTGAGGTTACAACACCTCAACCAGACAGACCTCCCGGGAGAACAAATACAAATGGATCCCAAACTGAGTCCGATAGACACCAAACCAAACCTCATTGAATCTGAATCGAGTAATAATACAATCAGTTTAACTGTATTATCTTATAGTTATACCCCCGCAGTAAGCTCAACCAACTCAAACCATTATTCTACCCAACCTCTATCAGCAGACCAGTCAGATGTTCCGGTAATCCTACGCATTAAGTCGGAAGACCAACTGGAATATAAGTCCGATATAGATGAGGTTGGCGATGGCTTGAAGGAGTTGTTCTTCGATATAGATAGACATTATGGAATCTCTGCAGAGACAAACTCATCGACCCCCCACGTAGCTCATGGTCCCTACCCAGACACTCTTCCATCTACCACCAACAGTACTCATGTTCTCGTCCCAGACACTACCGCTACCTACTCGACCCCCCACATCGCTCAGGGTCCCTACCCAGACACTATTCCATCTACCACCAACACTACTCATGTTCTCGTCCCAGACACTACCGCTACCTACTCGACCCCCCACATCGCTCAGGGTCCCTACCCAGACACTATTCCATCTACCACCAACACTACTCATGTTCTCGTCCCAGACACTACCGCTACCTACTCGACCCCCCACGTAGCTCAGGGTCCCTACCCAGACACTATTCCCTCTACCACCAACACTACTCATGTTCTCGTCCCAGACACTACCGCTACCTACTCGACTCCCCACACCGCTCAGGGTCCCTACCCAGACACTATTCCATCTACCACCAACACTATTCATCTTCTCGTCCCAGACACTACCGCTACCTACTCGACCCCCCACGTAGCTCAGGGTCCCTACCCAGACACTATTCCCTCTACCACCAACACTACTCATGTTCTCGCCCCAGACACTACCGCTACCTACTCGACTCCCCACACCGCTCAGGGTCCCCTAACAGACACTAGCTCCTCACCAACCCTTATTACTCAGTCTCTAGACGACTTTAACTTAAATCATTCCAACACCTACAACCTCCGGTTGCGCCCTAAACCAACAACAGTTTCCGCTATAGGTGAGTTAG